>JZKD02S0068530.1:30228-50545 GCA_000966675.3 Picea glauca
GACATCAACCAATGACATCAATCAAACCAAACCATTTACATCAATGACATATGATCCAACAATCTCCCAAGTAATCAAACCATTGGCATCAATGACAACATGATCCAACATTATCAACAGTGAGACTTGTCATACCTATGAGTTCTGGGTCATCTTGCATCTGATCAGTTATCCATTGTTCCTATTCTATCATGAGTAACCCCCTCTCCCATGCATCTTGAGTCATGGGGAAACCTCTATCTTGCATCGGGGCTGTCAGGGGGGCTTCTACTGCTTCAGTTGTTATCATTTCTTCTCTAGCCCTTAGGCCCCCTTGAGCTGATTTTTCTAGGATCGTCTCATGTTCATCCAGGCTCATGGCTTTGAACCTGGTCATTTTGGGATTGACCATCCTTTCCACCACTTTTTCCCAGTCCTGTGCATTTTCTATCAATACTTCATCTTCAAACTTGTTGTGGGCATATGGCCAACAAGACGACAGTTGTGAGGAATTTTTGAAGACCAGACCCTTTGGGTCATGTTTGTGGAATCAAACGGTCTGGAATCTGAAATCCAATTGGCTCAGTCCTTCTTGCTTGGCCTGAGTGGTGTCCTTCACCATGTAGAAGCCTAGATGGAAACCATAAGGTATGGATTCCCTTTTCTTGTCCTTGACCAGAGTGGCGTTGTAACCTTGCAGGATGGTCTGGTAGCATATCTCCTGCACTACAAGCTGGTTAGGGACATGTGCAGGTAGTAAATGAGGTGCTCTAGTGCATGCGAACACTCTGATGTAGGTATCGTGCTCGTCAAGATACCAGTGGCTGACCTTTGATATAATATTTTTGGCCGCAACTGATAGTCTCGTGCATTCTTTCTTGAAAATAATAAAGTAAATACGTGAGATGAATTCATCGTAGATAAGAGAGTAGGATTTTTTGTACCTATTCTCCCATAAGATGTTGAAATATACGTGGACCGAGAGTTTTGTGATGTGCCAGCTCAGGTTCATGCTGACAATGATGTTTATGGAACACATGAAATCCAGTAAATACAAAGCCATGTAGAAGGCTAGGGTCTCTCCTTCTTTCGGCATCTGAGCCTGTTGTATGCATATGCTCAGCTGCTTGGAAATGATGTCTCTCTAGTTGAAGCCGCTCCCGGAAATGGCCATTGTGTAATCTAGAGGCATCCATGCCTCTAAAAGTCTAGAGAAGTATTTCTCCCCATACAATCGACAGATGATAGCCATCAAGTAGATGTATGGCTCCCTTAAGCTGGTCGTTTGGTACCATCTAGAGGTCTGGTTGGTGTATTTCTTATATTCTCTCCACCACGAGGCCATTACTCGGATGGTGTCACGGCGCTCATATATTTTACAAAAAAAACTATGTTTAGTCACTCCTCAAGGTCTCTCAACTTGTAATACTTTTCGACCTCTACTGGTAGGAAGACCCCGACACATCCACCATTGTCTTCATTGATTAAACAGTTATGTGTGTCTGTGTGGTCGATGAGCCACTGCAAAAGTTCTATATAGGGAAACACAGGGGTTCTTCTTGCTACCATGTGTAGGTACAACCGTCAGATATTTGGGAATACCTTTTCATCCAGCGCTCTCACATCTGGGTCACTGTGTGGGATGTACTCCATGAATTCCTCTCGGCTTATTTTTTGAAGAGTTCTCCCCAATGTGGGAGTGTCATCTTGGTCCTTGTGTTTTCCTATGTGTCCTCAAAGGCAGGTGGTTGGATAAAAACCTTCTTTGTAGATGTATTAATGACTGGTTCCAACTTCGGAGTGTATTCCAACTGTTTTTCTACCCCTGGAGAGGAACCTTTGCCTATCTCTAGCTCCTTCAGCTTCAACGCCCTCATTGATTGCCTAGTGGTCAGCTTCCTTGGAGACATTGTTCCTGCAATTGAAATAAATCTTTTAGAGACTGCGTACATAGAAACACTGGATAAAATATATATATGAAGTGTAAGAATGAAAAATCCACAGACTGGTACATACCTGTAAAGCTTGCTAAACCTGGTTATTTGATACTCATGGGATCTCTACAACTTTTGAATTGCTCGTTTCACTTCTCTGGATGCTCTGAAACTCCTTTGCGTGTAGAATGGTTTCATTTACAATGGCACAAGAGAATTTAAAATGGGGAATAACCTACCATGTCATATCAACCATTTAATTCGGGTGATGAGTGGAATTCAAACAAATATGCCACCCAATATCTGCAACTTGAATTCATCATGGGTTGATGACGGAGGCGCAGAGGGTGATGTGGTCTATCGGTAATTTCAAATGGCCTTTTTGATTCACACACAAAGCATCAACTAATTCAGGATTTGGAATTAATTAGTCCCTTAAATGCTCTGAATCTAAACGTATCTAGCACTAACATGTCCCATCATGTCTCTTTCTTAGTGGGCGGATCGAGGACCGGGGATGCGCCATGAACGTTTTCGTTGATATATTTCTGTGAAAAACCTTCGACGCTAATCGATTTCATCATACAATGCTGACGTGGAAAAACTGACTCAGGGGTGTGACTTGGACCTAGGAAACCAAGAATGGCTCTGGGTAAAACTAGACCGTACGGTTCTCCAGTCGAGAAAATACAAGTGGCTTAATCTATGTGTAATAGTTGGAGTCAGGGATTTCTTCAAATTGTGCATTCTAAAATAAACCTGGTCTCTCTGATGCCAAAAAGGTATCGGGGGTCGGTGATTGGGAATAAACCTATCGCATGTTTTTTCTTCGGATTAGATTCCTCGAAAACTCCCAATGCTGAAATGGTTCAGGAATCGGTGGTCAGGGAAAACTCTTTATCATGGTTAGAATGTTCGTTGTGATTCGATCTTCTTTGATTCTGACAAGCGCGTCGGGTATTAGCCATCGACAATATCATTTCTTTCTTATTTAACATTTACTCCCTTCTCATTTTACCGATGTCGAAGGGGATCGGCTATCGACAATGTCCATATGTGATATTTGTCGCAAAACAAAACTTCCTTTTTCCGATACCGGTGAAGATCGACGCTCAACAACTGAGGTTTTCTGAGTGATTCGTTTTCACTTCTTAATTCCTTTCGATGTTGAATATTGAGCACGTCGGGTGAAGCGTTTTGGTTGTTGATTCCTTATTTAAGTGTTAAGCCTCTTTAATTCATGGGGTTTCATAAATTTATGCAAAACTGAATATCTTAATGAGATTTAAGAGAACAAGCAAAGACAAAACATTTCTCAAATAAAAATTGAATTTAGACACTGCAAAGATTAAGTGGTACCCAAAAAAGTGGAAAATTGACATAGGATTTTTAGGGTGTGTTGAGTGATCAACAAATGGTGACTTACTGGGCAAAAGCAAAAAATTTGTTCCTTCCTTGGGCTCGGCTGATGCAAAATATGATTAGGAACTTAATTGGTTATCATCAGAGCTTCTTTTACCCTTACATTTGGAATTTCCTTGGTTGACACATCTGGGCCTACTTGTGGGGTTTTTTTAACCTTTATTCCGCCTTCTTTTTCTATGACCTTGACTCATGTCCCATTTTGACAAGATTCTAGTAAATCATTCACTGGAACTAGGCCTTTTAGTTACCCTTATTCATTTTCTACGGTGTTGCTCCGCTGCCAACAAGTGTCCATAGACCTGGCGGAGTCACCCTGACGTCACAGACCTTGCTCCGCTGCCAGCAAGCGTCCATAGCCCCATCGAATATATATTCATGCCCTCTCCTAATGTGCGCTCATTTGATATAGTTGACTATTATTTCGGCAGAATGCTCTGAGGGAGTGGGAGAGGAGGACGTCTGTTATTTTCAAAAAAATATGGTTAAGGTGAAACTCACTAGCTCTATCTCTGTGGTGCATGTAGTGTTTTCCAGATTACCATATTTCCCTTAAGGTTTTACCAAACCACTAAGAAGACACTTCCACATTTCTCCAAAGTTTTTCATCTGCGCGAGCTAGATAGAGAATCTCTTGAAACAACTGCAGGTTCCTCAACGTTTCGTGTGTTTGTATGTGAGCGACGAGTTAGGAACATAGTTCACTAGGTCGCATGATTTGAGGTCAACCATTATCTTTCTAAACACAATATTTCAAAATATCAGAAGCACAATCGCAAAAGATAAAACAAAAATGTATAAATTCAAAAGATAAATATACACATCTAAAATAAACATAGAAAATGATTTATTTTTTTTAATGAAAATGTTGTTTTAGGGCTTGGCCATTTACTGGGAGAGCGTCAAGTTCCCCCCTTAGATTTTGTATTCGGTATGTTTCTAACCCAATATTCTTGGTCACCTGGAAATGTGTTGGCCCTTGGTTCTGGAAGAAAGCAAAGATTAAGGCAGAAAAGACGAAATGTGAACTACGCAGAAGACCAGTGACTGATAATGGGTTGAAGTGAGTAGAAGAGTAGAAAAGACGGAGCGAAGTAAAGAAACAATGTTTTTGGACAAGGAGATCGAGGACGATATATCAACAAGGAAGACGGATCGCGGACAACTCAGTAAGAAGAAAAATCCACCGGTAGATGCTTCGAGAGCACCGTGAGAGAAAGAAGGAAAGATAGGTTGGCAAAGCCCTGAAAACACGGGTCAAGTTGACCTAGGGTTTTATACACCTAGGGTTTTTGTATCTAGGGTTTTAGCACTTAGGTTTCAGCCTAAGGAAGTTAGTGAGCTATTGTAATGTATAAATAAAGGTCAAGAGGACCTGATATGGGTTTGTTGATGTGATGATGAGTGATTGTTGTTATTATTGAGAGGGAAGTATTGTGCTGAGAGAAAATTATGTATTGTAAGATCTTCAGATGGGTGTGAATATCATCCCTACAGCTGGGTGTATAGGGAAGGGAGAAAGAGAGAATTTTTGCTAGCTAAGAGTGTAGATAGGACTGTATGCTTTCACTTAATATATTATAAAGAACAATTTTTTGGATGTATCCCTAGGAAGAGGGTAAACCACGTACATCTTGTTGTTGTGTGTGATTGATGTTGTGTTCTTTATCCATTTGATATATGTTTGTTACATTATTGTGTTAGATCTGATAGATACATGTGTGAAGTAGGTCTAAGATGGTAATTGATATCTAGATTTTGTGTTGTTGTTGTATTGGATTCACTTTAGGTTTCCTTTGGTTGTAGACATCTGTGTCCTGCAACCCCCTATAGCTACTTTAGGTGAGACTTCATCTACTTAGAAGGTGTTGCCGAAAGGGCCAGTAGTTAGGGCTTGTTGGTGTGCCATTAAAGCTGAACCTTGGGTCTGCCCTTGTGCCAACAAATGGTTCTGTTGTCAGGACCAAGATCTTCTTGAGGGAATGCCAAGGTCGTTTCCATCAAAGACAGAGATTTAGAAGTGGATAGAAGAACAAGAAAAGGACTTCGCAGAATCCTAGAACAAGAACCCTAATCTTAGCACCGAGGACTAGTTGGGAAGGTATATCTTTACTAATATACATGAGATTTTCTTTGGAGGGATCCATAAAGAGCTATACTAGTGGTTAGCCAGGTTAGTAGATACTCAGTTTGAGATCAGATCTAGGCCACCTGTGGTTTGGATGTCGACGTTGATCAAGAAGGTCAAGAGAGTTGATAACGTCATGTCAAGAGCAGTAGATCACCAGTTTGATAGTACCATCAGAGGGTATATCACCGAGTTTTCTATTGACAGAGTAGAGTCATATAACCAAGTAGAAAGATATTTCTTTAAGGGACCTATAGGAAACTTTTTACAATTTCTAAAGTTGAATATCAAGATGCTATTGCATGAGAAGAACATTTTGAAGATACAGTAGTGGGTCAGATTGAAAATATAATGTTCAAGAATTCAGACAATGACAATGACAACGACACAGAGGTTGGACATATGCGCAATGAAAGGACCTTTAGGGAAGTTCCTTTGGAAAACTTTTTTGAGCAAGATCACAAACCTCTTCTACAAGAAGATGGGTTTTATAGTGGATAAGAGGAAGAGATAATGAATGAGGAACATTCAGGGTCCATTGGGCCAAGAGAAGAAAAGACTGAATAACCTCACCAAGAAGAGACAAAAACTTTAGGAATTGTGTCGATTGTTGAAATAAGTGTTATTAAAACCCCTGTTGTTTCAACAACATTAAGTAACCAAAGTAACCTAAGTTATCAGAAAAATCAGAGCACTGATACAAGTGGTTCAACGCACACTCAGTCAGAAAACCTAGGAAGATCTATGGCAGATGATATGAGGTTACCCACCTTTAGGGGAGATGGATCTGAAGATCTTGATCAACACTGGTTTCTATGTGAAGTTGTATGGAGTATTAAGAATGTCAATGACGAAGATGTTAAATGAGCTCAGTTTAGTACTACCCTGAGAGACCACGCATTGAGATGGTACATGAATCTTGTCCAAGGAAATGCACATCCTAAACCGTTGAATGAGATCAAGAATGCATTGGTTGTAGAATTCAAGAAACTTAAGTCAGAGTCACAATGCATTACAGGGTTGAAATAAATCAAGCAAAGAATAGTTGAACCTATTTGGGAGTTTGATCAGAGGTTTAAAACCTTAATGGTTTGACTGACTTTTTAGATCCCAGACGAGCAGAACAAGGAATGGTTCATTTCTTCCCTCTTACCACACATCAGAGTCCCTCTGATGCAAAAAAATATTGCTTCACGGGTTGAGGCACTGGAGATTTCCATGAATCTAGAATCAACCCCTATGGAGAATCCAACTCAGGTATGAGTCAAATTTTAAGTCAGTTAACTAGCTTATCACTGGAGGTCGAAGATATGAAAAACAACAAGGAAAAAGATAAGAGAGAAGATATTTGGCGCATTAGATGCAAAATGGAAGGCCATGACAAAGAGCATTGTCCCCTATTCCATGATTACTTGGCATCTGGAGCTCTGATCCCATTGAAGAAAGTTACCCTACCTTGGTGCTAGGTATGTAGAAATAGGCATTGCCCTGGTGAATGCTATTACATGAAACATTATGTTTAGACACCCAAAAATCTGTATTGCACGTTCTTTAAGTCAGTAGGGAATGATGATAGGGATTTTAGGTCCTATGACCTCATGCATGAAAGGTCAAGGGAGATATACAAAATTCAAGGCGAAGTACATCAAGAATGGAACACTACGCAATATAATTCCCTAGGAAGAGGAAACTTCAACCCTCATGGTGGATTTAGAGGAAGAGTATGGGCATGAGGAATGGGTCGAGGTTGAGGCCAGATCATTTGTTATAACTGCGCACAACTAGGAAATTTGGAAAGGGACTGTCAAAACCCTTGTACCACTTACAACTACTGCAACTCATTCAAACATGTCATAGAATATTGTGCTGTGTTGTTAGCCAAACTTCAAGAAAGACAAGGAGGAAACCAGGAAGTACAACTAATCACAACAGAACCTCATGGAGTGGATCCCATATTTGTTGTTATCACTAGAGGAGGCACTACTATAGGAGAAGACAGGGTGAATCTAGGGAAGACTACAGAACAATCAGGAGTCAGAAAATATGGAGAGAAGACACAAGAGTTTGATCCAAAGAAAGAGAAGTAGACATTTGAAGAGGAAATAAAAGAGTTTAGAAGAGATTAGGCTTCTTCATCAAAGGCACAACTAGAACTAAGATAATATGGAATTCCCCTGGCCTTTGATCAGTCCGCTTCTCCCAGAGAAGGAAAAGAGGTAAGCAGACTCATGGAATTTTTATGCACTTGCATTAAATTGATAAAGGATGAGATCGTTGTACAAGAACTACAAAACTTGATCAAACAATATGCGCTAGAAAAGATAGATCGTCTACTGAATAAGTAAGTACATCAACTATCCAAAAAAAGGAGGACAAATAAGGAACTACACTTGAATGCTCAAATTGGAGAGTATGATATAGACTATGTAGTCCTCGACTTAGGGTCGAAGGTCAATGTCATGACAAAGAAGACCTGGGCACTGATGGGAAAACCTAAGTTGATCTATTCCCCCATCAGGATTAGGATGGCCAATCAATAGGCTATGAGCCCATTTGGAAGACTGGAACATGTCACTATGGACATCGACGGGGTCAGAACATTTGTGGACTTCGAGGTGATTGAGATAGTTGATGAGATATTCCCTTACCCCATGCCGTTAGGAATTGATTGGGCTTTCAATAATTGTATTTTTGTTGACTTGAAGAAAATAAGAATAATGTTTGAAGGAGATGGCCTTAGGGTCATCGCACCTATGGATCCTGATGAAGGTCCTAGATACACAGAGCCCATTAGAGAATAAGTCCACGCATATGAGCTAGAAAACATATACAATTTGACAGCCAGACAATATGATTATATTAATACTATAGTAGATGGAAACCTAAGCTAATGAAGTGACAACACATGTTCATCATATTTAGAAGAAGCACTGGAGAAATGGAAGAACCAAATGTATGAAGTATCTACAAGGAGATGTGCTATATTAACCAGAGAAGTTTGATGGATCGTCACAACAATAAGTAACTTACCCACCTTTGATGGTCTAAATAATTTAGAAGCTTTCTTGTTGGAATTTGAAGAAATTGTACCAATACAATAAAGATTGTTGGCACTGGATGAGGCCTTGAAAGAAACTCCAGCAAGATGGTGGGGGACACACAAAAACAACATTATAGATTGGATACAATGTCTCACTTTGATCACAAGGTGGTTTTGAGAACAGGTAGAAGGTTGTGAAGTTAGGTACTCAGGTCGAATCTGTCTGAAGGACCATGTGTGAAGTTGCGAGGAATCCTGGAGAAGCATTCCTCAAGAGCAGTGGGTGAACAAATTCATTAACACACTGGACACAACCCCTATTAATTGGCATCTTAAAGCAGAACTGCACCTCATCACTGCAGATTGGGAAGGTATTACTCGGACATTTGTAACTACCTTTTTATTTGAAATCCAATACCCTACAATGGATCAAGTGTTACAGATTATAAGACATAAAGTATTTGAGGAGGCACCTAGCCTCCCTGTGGAGCAAGAAGAGGATGAATGGACTGCACCTCTTCAGAAATTGTAGGACTGTTACAATATCAATGATGATGAAGATGATGATCCTAGGAAGGTGAACATCATTAAAATAGAAGGATAGAGAGACATAGAAGAACCAGGAGTTGAACTATCTTTCATTGGACAACCAATTAAAATCAAGAAATTCAATATTGGAATAGAGAAAACACCGAAGCTTGCAAATGTTGGAGATTATTGGAATGTTGCCACTATTGACAAGATCACAGAGTTACTACATGAATATCAGGACTTGTTTCCAACCAAGTTCACTAATATGAAGGGAATTAGTGGGCCCATGGGAGAGATGGATATCCCCTTGGATCTAGATGCAAGGCCATTTAAACAGAGACCCTACATATTGAATCCTAAATATAAGGAGAAAGTGAATATTGAATTAGACAGAAAGTTGGAAGCAAGAATCATAGAACCTCTTGAAGAATTAGAGTGGATTAGCCCTATGGTGGTGTAGGATAGGAAGACCAGAGAAATCAGGATCTGTGTAGATCTCAGGAAGTTGAATGATGATTGTTTGCATGACCCATTCCCTACACCATTTACTAACGAAGTGTTAGATAACGTGGGAGGACAGGAGGTCTACTCCTTCACTGATGGATTTTTAGGATACCATCAGATTAGGATTGCCAAGGAAGATCGTCACAAGACCACATTTGCCATAGAATGGGGATCCTACCAGTATACAGTGATGATGATTGGATTGAAGAATGTGCCAACCATATTTTCTAAGGTGGTGGTCAAAGCATTCAAGGAGTGTTTACATAAATTTCTGGAAGCATATTTTGATGATTGGACTGTTTTTAGTTTGTTGCAAAATCATATTGAATGCTTAAGACTAATGTTGTATAAGTGAAGGCAATGCCATATATTCCTAAACCTAAAGAAGTGCATATTATTTTCACCCTTTGGAGTGTTTTTAGGCGATATTGTGTGTAAGCAGGGATTGTTCGTAGATCCATCTAAGATTTCCATTATAGTTTCTTTCCCCCCTCCTACTTCAATCAAACAGCTGCACACTGCGCTGGGACATACTGGATACTACAGGAAGTTAATTAAAGGCTATGTACAGATCACAACACCCATGGAGAAGATTTTGAAGAAATAATGTCAGTTTCATTGGAAAAAAGAATTCCAGCAGAGCTTTGACACACTAAAACAAAAAATGGTTATTGCGCCTATTCTGCTTTTCCCAGATTGAAGAAAATAATTTCATGTGCATGTTGATGCATCTTCTATCGCATTAGGAGAAGTTATAGCACAACCGGGAACTGGTGACATTGAACACCTGTTAGCCTTTTCTAGTAGGAAGCTATCAACAACTGATATTAATCACACTACCACTGAGAGAAGGGTTATCCATGGTGTATGCACTGCAAAAGTTTCATCACTACTTGTTGGGAGTACTCTTTAAAATTTTTACTAATCACTCCATGCTGAAATACCTAGTCAATAAGCTAGTGTTGGGGGGAAGAATATCCATATGGGTTCTGCTATTTCAGAAATATGATTTTGAGATCATGGTTAAGCCAAGGAGAATGAACAAAGGCCCTAACCACTTGTCGAGGTTGGAACATGGAGAGGAACCTACTAGTTTGGAGGATACACTGTTGGATGCATAGTTGTTGGCCATTAGAAATATTGATGATCACTCCATCGAGATAGTCTAGTTCCTGTCAATAGGAATGGCACCTAGTGAATATACAATCACCCAGAAGAAAAATTTGGTAGTGCGTGCCGCAGAGTTTTCACTTATAGCTGGAAAACTATATAAGATGGGACCTGATGAGATCTTGAGGAGATGTGTTATTGAAGCAAAAATACCACTGATTTTAGCAGAAGCTCATGAAGGCATCGCAAGTGGACACTACGCAGGAAAAACAACAACGTAGAAGGTTCTTAGAGTTGGCCTTTGGTGGCCTACTTTACACAGAGATGCTAAAGACTACTACAGAGCCTGCGATGTATGCCAAAGAGTTGGGAAACCGTACAAAAGATATGACATTCCATTAGCACCCCAACTAACCTTACAAGCATTTGATGAATGGGCCATTGATTTCGTGGGACCTATAAACCGACCAGGAAAGCGCACAGGAGAAAGGTACATAATCACTGCGATAGAGTACTTGACCAGATGGGACAAAGAAAGAGCAGTTAATGATTGTAGTTTAACTACAGTTGTACACTTCATATTTGATGACATCATAACCAGGTTTAGATGCCTGAAGATCCTTATGAGCGATCAAGGCACACATTTTATTAATAAAACCATTGAAGCCTTGAATAAGGAATTTGCAGTTCATCATCAAAAGAGCACACCTTACCATCCACAAGTGAATGGGATAGTTGAAGCGTTCAATAAGATCTTGGAAATAGTGATGATGAAGATTTGTAGTGTGAAAAAGGATGACTTGGATTTAAGAGTACCAGCAATACTATGGGCCTATATAACCACTTGCAAGAAGCTAACAATGTAGAACCCCTTTAAGTTGGTTTATGGTCTAGAAGTAGTTGTCCCCATGGAATATTTGGTCCCTAGCTTAAGAATCGCAACCTTTACAGATATGGATGTAACTGGTGTTGTTCAAGAGAGGCTCGCACAGTTGGTCGAACTATAGGAAGACTGATTCATTGCAAGATTCCATCAACAGGTGCATAAGGAAAGAGAAAAGGCCTACCATGACATGCATATCTAGAAGAAAGCATTTAAGCAACGAGATCTGGTACTGGTAAACGAAAAAATTTTCATGAATCATCTAGGGAATTTCATAACCCATTGGCTGTGACCATATGAGGTTGTCTATGTTACGAAAGGAGCAGCTGCACAATTGAAGACTTTGAATGGAGAATGGAAGGAAAGATCGGTGAATGGTAGCCGGTTGAAATTGTACTATGACAACCAACTTCCTCGCAGCTCGGTAAAATCAGAAGGAGAAAGGGTCTAGGTACCAGGTGCAGTTGAAACTGGGTACCAGACACAAAATATACAGTCTGCACACAGTGGGGGAGGAGATATTAGAAAGCACAGGCTGCTTCGTGCATCCTGAAGTCAAATCAAAATAGAAGTATCAGATCTAAAGTGCCTCAGGACGGGTCATAGGTGAGTGTTGGGGGACTGTTGGCCCTTGGTTCTAGAAGAAAGAAAATATTAAGGCAGAAAATACAAAACGTGAACTACGCGGAAGACCAGTGACTGATACTGGGTCGAAGTGAGCCGAAGAGTAGAAAAGATAGAGCAAAGTAAGAGAAAGCAATGGATGAGGAGATCAAGGATAAAATATCAACAAAGAAGATGGATCGTGGACAACTCAGCAAGCAGAAAAATCCACCGGTACATGCATCGAGAGCACCGTGAGAGAAAGAAGGAAAGACAGGCTGACAAAGCCCTGAAAACGAGGGTCAAGTTGACCTACGGTTTTAGACACCTAGGGTTTTTGTATATAGGGTTTTGGCACTTAGGTTTCGTCCTAGGGTGGTCGGTGAGATATTGTAATGTATAAATAAAGGTCAAGAGGACTTGATATGGGTTCGATGATGTGATGATGAGTGATTGTTGTTATTACTGAGAGGGAAGTATTGTGCTGAGAGAGCATTCTGTATTGTAAGATCTTCAGCTGGGTGCGAAGATCATCCCTACAGTTGGGAGTGCAGGGAAGGGATAAAGAGAGAAGAGAGAAAGAGAGAATATTTGCTAGATAATAGAACAAATAGGATTGTATGCTTTCACTTAATATATTATAAAGCACAGTTCTGTGTACGTATGTAGAAATAGGCATTTCCCTGGTGAATGTTATTACATGAAAAAATATGTTCAGACACCCACAAATATTTATTGCATGTTCTGTAAGTTGGTAGGGAATGATGATAGGGATTTTAGGTCCTATGACCTTATGCATGAAAGGTCAAGGGACATATACAAAATTCAAGGCAAAGTACAACAAGAAGGGAACACTACGCAATATAATTCCCTAAGAAGAGGAAACTTCAACCCTCATGGTGGATTCAGAGGAAGAGGATGGGCAGGAGGGATGGCTCAAGGTCAAGTCCATATCATTTGTTATAACTACGCACAACCAAGACATTTGACAAGGGACTTTCAGAACCCTTGTACCACTTGCAGCTACTTCAACTCATTCAAACATGTCATAGAAGATTGTCTTGTGTTGTTAGCCAAAATTCAGGAAAGACAAGGAGGAAACCAGGAAGTACAACTAATCACAGCAGAACCTTATGGAGTGGATCCTAGATTCATTGTTATCACTAGAGGAGGCACTGCTACAGGAGATGAAAGGGTGAATCCAGGGAAGATTATAGAATAATCAGGAGTCAGAAAAGTTGGAGAGAAGACACAAGATTTTGATCCAAAGAAAGAGAAGCAGGAATTTGAAGAGGCAATAAAAGAGTTTAGAAGATATCAGGATTATTCATCAAAGGTACAACCAGAACTAAGATAATATGGAATGCCCCTGGCCTTCGATCAATCCTCTTTGCCCAGATAAGGAAAAGAGGTAAGTAGACTCATGGAATGTTTATTCACTTGCATTAAATTGATAAGGGATGAGACCATTGTAAAAGAACTACAAAACTTGATCAAACAGTATGAGCTAGGAAAGATAGATCCTCTACTGAATAAATAAGTACATCAACTATCCAAAAAAAGGAGGACAAATAAGGAACTACACCTGAATTCTCAAATTGGAGAGTATGATATAGACTATGTGGTCCTCGACTTAGTGTCGGAGGTCAATGTCAGAAAAGCAAGACCTGGGCACTGATGGGAAAACCTAAGTTTATCTATTCCCCCATCAAGCTTAGGATGGCCAATCAACAGGCTGTGATCCCATTCGAAAGACTGGAACATGTCATTGTGGACATCGATGGGGTCAGAACATTTGTGGACTTCGAGGTGATTGAGATAGTTGATGAAAGATTCCCTTACCCCACATCGTTAGGAATTGATTGGGCTTTCAATAATTCTACTATTTTTGACTTGAAGAAAAAAAGAATGATGTTTAAAGGAGATGGCCTTAGGGTCATCGCACCACTGGATCCTGATGAAGGTCCCAGATACACAAATCCCATCATAGAATAAGACCACACATATGAGCTATAAAACATATACAAATTGACATCCAGACAAGAGGATTACATTAATCCTACAATATATGGAAACCTAAGCTGGCGAAGTGACAATGCATGTTCATAATATTCAGAAGAAGCACTAGAGAACTGGAAGAACCAAATGTATGAAGTATCTACAAGGATATGTGCTAGATTCACCAAAGAAGTTTGATGGATTGACACAACAGTAATTAACTTTCCCACCTTTGATGGTCTAAATCATTTAGAAGATTTCTTGTTGGAATTTGAAGAAATTGTACCAATAGAACAAATATTGTTGGCACTGGATGAGGCCTTGAAATAATATCCAGCAATATGGTGGGGGACACACAAAAACAACATTATAGACTAGATACAATGTCACACTTTGAGCATAATGCGGTTTTTAGAACAAGTAGAAGGATGTGAAGTTAGGTACACAGGTCGAAGTTGTCTGAAGGACCATGTGTGAAGTTGTGAGGAAGCCTGAAGCAACATTCCTCAAGAGCAGTGGGTGCACAAATTCATTAACACACTGGACACAACCCCTATTAATTGGTATCTTCAAGCATAACTCCACCTCATCACTACAAATTGGAAAGGTATGACCCAGAAATTTGTAACTACCTTTTTATTTTAAATCCAATACCCTACAGTGGATCAAGTGTTACAGATTATAAGACATAAAGTATTTGAGGAGGAACCTAGCCTCCCTGTGGAGAAAGAAGAGGATAAATGGACTGCGCCTCTTCAAAAATTGCAGGACTGTTACAATATCAATGTTGATGAAGATGATGATCCTAGGAAGGTGAACATCATAGAAATAGAAGGACATAGAGACATAGCAGAACCAGAAGTTGAACTATCTTTCATTGGACAACCAATTAAAATCAAGAAAGTCAATATTGGAACAGAGAAAACAGCGAAGCTTGCAAATGTTGGAGATTATTGGGATGTTTCCACAATTGACAAGATCACAGAGTTACTACATGAATATTAGGATTTGTTTCCAACCAAGTTCATCGATATGAAGGGAATTAAAGGGCCCATGGGAGAGATGAATATCCCCTTGAAGCCAGATGCAAAGCAAGTTAAACAGAAACCCTATAGATTGAATCATAAATATAAGGAGAAAGTGAAGATTTAATTAGATAGAAATTTGGAAGTAGGAATCATAGAACCTCTTGAAGAGTCAAATTGGATTATCCCTATGGTGGTGCAGGATAAGAAGGCCAGATAAATCAATATCTATGTAGATCTCAGGAAGCTGAATGATGCTTGTTTGCATGACCCATTCCCTACACCATTTACTGACGAAGTGTTAGATAATGTGGGAGGACAGGAGGTATACTCCTTCACCGATGGATTTTCAGGATACCATCAGATTAGGATTGCCAAGGAAGATCGTCACAAGACCACATTTTCCATAGAATGGGGATCCTACCAGTATACAGTGATGCCAATTGGATTGAAGAATGCGCCAACCATCTTTTCTAGGGTGGTGGTCGAAGCATTCAAGGAGTTTTTACATAAATTTCTGGAAGCATATTTTGATGATTGGATTGTTTTTAGTTTGTTGCAAAATCATAATGAATGCTTAAGACTAATGTTGTATAAGTGCAGACAATGTCAGATTTACATGAACTTGAAGAAGTGCATCTTCTTTTCACCCTTTGGAGTGTTGCTAGGCCATATTGTGTGTAAGCATGGATTGTTGGTAGATCCATATAAGATTTCCATTATATTTTATTTCCCCCCTCCTACTTTAGTCAAACAGCTATGCACTGCACTGGGACATACTGGATACTACAGGAAGTTCATTAAAGGCTATGCACAGATCACAACACCCATGGAGAAGATTTTGAAGAAATACTATTAGTTTCATTAGATAGAATAATTCCAGCAGAGCTTCGACACACTAAAACAAAAAATGGTTATTGTGCCTATTCTGGTTTTCCCATATCGGAGAAAAGAATTTCATGTGCATTTTGATGCATCTTCTATCGCATTAGGAGCAGTTCTAGCACAAATGGGAACTGACGACATTGACCACCCGTTATCCTTTTCTAGTAGGAAGCTATCAATAGTTGAGATTAATTACACCACCACTAAGAGAGAAGGGTTAGCCATGGTGTATGCACTGCAGACTATTCATCACTACTTGTTGGGAGGACACTTTAAAATGTTTACTGATCACTCTGTGTTGAAATACCTAGTCAACAAGCCAGTGTTGGGGGGAAGAATATGCAGATGGATTCTGCTATTTCAGGAATATGATTTTGAGATCGTGGTTAAGCCAGGGAGAATGAACAAAGGCCCTAACCACTTGTCGAGGTTGGCACATGGAGAGGAACCTACTAGTTTGGAGGATACACTATCAGATGCACAGTTGTTGGCCATTATAAATATTGATGATCACTTCATCAAGATAGTCCAGTTCCTGTCAATAGGAATGACACCTAGTGAATATACAATCACCCAAAAGAAATAGCTGGTAGTGCGAGCCACAAAATTTTCACTTATAGATGGACAACTATATAAGATGGGACCTGATGAGATCTTGAGGAGATGTGTTATTGAAGCAGAAAGACCACTAATTTTAGAAGAAGCTCATGAAGGCATCGTATGTGGAGACTACGCAGGAAAATAAACAACATAGAAGGTTCTTAAAGCTGGCCTTTGGTGGCCTACTTTACACAGAGATGCTAAAGACTATTACAGAGCTTGCGATGTATGCCAAAGAGTTGGGAAACTGTACAGAAGAGATGACATGCCATTAGCGCCCCAACTAACCTTACAATCATTTGGGAAATTGGCCATTGATTTCGTGGGACCTATAAACCCACCAGGAAAGAACACAGGAGAAAGGTACATAATCACTGTGACATAGTACTTGACCAGATGGGCCAAAGCAAGAGAAGTTAACGATTGTAGTGAAACTACAGCTACACACTTCATATTTGATGACATCATAACCAGGTTTGGATGCCTGAAGATCCTTATGAGTGATCAAGGAACACATTTTATTAATAAAACCATTGAAGCCTTGACTGAGGAATTTGCAGTTCATAATCAAAAGAGCACACCTTACCATCCACAAGTGAATGGGACAATTGAAGCGTTCAATAAGATATTGGAAACAATGCAGATGAAGATTTGCAGTGTGAACAAGGATGACTGGGATTTAAGAGTACCAGCAGTACTATGGGCCTATAGAACCACTTGCAAGAAGCTAACATTACAGACCCCCTTTAAGTTGGTTTATGGTCTAGAAGCAGTTGTCCCGATGGAATATTTGGTCCCTAGCTTAAGAATCACAACCTTTATAGATATGGATGTAACTGGTGTTGTTCAAGAGAGGCTCACATAGTTGGTCTAACTATAGGAAGATTGATTCATTACAGGATTCCATCAGCAGGTGCAGAAGGAAAGAGAAAAGGCCTACCATGACATGCATATCAAGAAGAAAACATTTAAGAAAGGAGATCTGGTATTGGTATACGACAACAAATTCATGAAGCATCCAGGGAAGTTCAGAACCCATTGGCTCAGACCATATGAGGTTGTCTATGTTACAGAAGGAGGATTTGCGCAGTTGAATACTTTGAATGGATAATGGAAGGAAGGAATGGTGAATGGAAGCCAGTTGAAATTGTACTATGGCAACCAACTTCCTCGCAGCTCTTGGTAAAATAAGAAGGAGAAAGGGTCTAGGTACCATGTGCAGTTGAAACTGGGTACCAGACACAAAAAATACAATCTACACACAGTAGGGGAGGAGAGAGCAAAAAGCATAGGCTGCTCCGCACAACTTGAAGTCAAATAAAAATAGAAGGATCATATCTGAAGTGCCTCAAGACGAGTCATAGGTGAGTTTTGGGGGCCTGTTGGCCATTGGTTCTGGAAGAAAGAAAATATTAAGGTAGAAAATACGAAATGTGAACTGTGTGAAAGACCAATGACTGATATTGGGTCGAAGTGAGCAGAAGAGAAGAAAAGACGGAGCGAAGTAAGAGAAAGAAATCCATTGGATGAGGATATCGAGGATTACAAATCAGTAAGGAAGACGGATTGTGGACAATTCAACAAGCAGAAAAATCCATTGGTAGATGCTTCGAGAGAACCGCGAGAGAAAGAAGGAAAGACAGGCTGGCAAAGCCCTGAAAACAAGGGTCAAGTTGACCTAGGGTTTTAGACACCTAGGGTTTTTTATCTAATGTTTTTGCACTTAGGGTTTGGCCTAAGGCGGTCGGTGAGCTATTGTAATGTATAAATAAAGGTCAAGAGGACCTAATATGGGTTCGATGATGTGATGATGAGTGATTGTTGTTATTACTGAGAGGGAAGTATTGTGCTGAGAGAGAACTTTGTATTGTAAGATCTTCAGTTGGGTGTGAAGATCATCCCTGCAGTTGGGTGCGCATGGAAGGGAGAAAGAGAGAATATCTGCTAGCTAAGAGCACAAATAGGACTGTATGCTTTCACTTAATATATTATAAAGCACAGTTCTGTGTATGTAGCCCTAGGGAGAGGGTGAACCACATACATTTTGTTGTTGTGTGTGATTGATGTTGTGTTATTTATCCCTTTGATATATGGTTGTTACATTATTGTGTTAGATATGACAGATACATGTGTGAAGTAGTTCTAATTTGGTAACTGATATCTAGATGTTGTGTTGTTGTTGTATTGGATCCACTTTACATTTCCTCTGGTTGTAGACATATGTGTCCTGCAACCCCCTATAGCTACTTCAGGTGAGACTTCATATGCTTCACAGGTGTTGCCGAAAGGGCCAGTAGTTAGGTATTGTTGATGCACCATTAGAGCTAAACCCTGGGTCTGACCTTGTGCCAACAAAAGGTCTAAGCCATAGATTCTGAAACTTAGAATGTTTTACTTTAGGCTCATTTTCTCTATCCCACTTTAGGACTAAGTCTCCTACTTCAAAATTCTTCTCTTTAGCCTTATGCTTATCAAACCACCTTTTAACTATCTATTGGTAGGATATGAACTTTGATTTAGGTTTCTCCCTTTCTTCTTCTAGCATGAGCAAGGTGTCAATTCTTTGTTTCATGACTGATGAAGATTGTCCCCTTTAATTTTGAGAAAGTTGAAGAGATGGAAGATAAATCTCGTTCGGGAGAATGGATTCCTGTCCGTATACCAGAAAGTATGGGGAATTCCCTATATCTTCCTTGGGTGTGACTCTATCAGCCCATAAATAATTAGGAGGTGAATTATGCCAATTCATCTGGTTGTCTGCAACTGTTTTCTTTAATATTCTCACTAGGTTCTTATTAGTTGATTCTGCTACTCTGTTTCCTTGTGGGTAATAGTTAGTAGAGTATCTAATTATGATTTATTTGTATAGGGAAAACTCTGTTAATAAGGTGGAAGAAAATTAAGCTCCATTATCAAAAACAAGGACAGAAGGCACATCGAACCTAGTGATCAGTTATTGTTCTATGAATTGGATCACCACCTTTTTGTTTACATGAGTCAGAGGGATGGCCTCTGCCCATTTCATGAAATAAACTATGGCGGTTAATATATACCTATGTTGTTTTAAGGAATTCAGTGTTATCTCTCCTATGATATCTAACCCCCATTGGTCAAAAGGCCTGGAAACAACCACCGGTTGCAGTGGGACAACTGCTCTATTTTCCCTCCCTATGCTTATTTGACACATCTTACAGTTCCTAGCATGTGTGTGGGCGTCTTTGAACAGAGTTGGCCAATAATAGCCAACTCTCAGTATTTTATGAGCAGTGGTGTTTCCCGTAAAATGTCCACTTGTCGAGCCATCATGGAGATCCTTCAGAACCTTGTCTGCATCTTCATGTTTGAGACATCTTAAAAGTACCCTGTCATAATTAAGACGAAAGACTATTGAATTTATGAGGCGATATTGTGCAGATTTTAATATGAGGGCTCTCCTTTCCCTAGGGTTTAGGTTTTCTGGGCACATCCCATGATGCAGGATATAAGTCAATTTCTCATACCAAGACTCTTTCCCTGGGGAAATGTATGAAGCTTCACCACACCATAATTCCATTTCACTCTCCCATTTGGGGTATTCATTTACTTGGTCCTGAGCTTTGGTTGTCAGTTTGCATAACCCTTGTCCTTTAACTAGTTTAGCAGGTTTTATATCTAGATCAAATTCTTGGACTACTG
>JZKD02S0068530.1:50595-73413 GCA_000966675.3 Picea glauca
ACTACTGCCATCTCATTTCCTCTTCTTTCCCCCATGTCTTGTTGAGTAAACAAGGATCAAACTGCAGGGTGAGGCATGATGACTTTGGTATGGTTCTTGAGGATGTAAGATCTGAAATGTTTTACTGCTTTGTAAACCAAATAAGTATGCTTATCTATAGCAGAATAATTTAGTTTCGCACCTTGGATATTAGTTCTCATGAACGATATCAGGGCCTCATTGTTATCATCATCCTTCTAAGTCAATATTGCAGCTAATGATTGGTCAGAAGCGAAAGTATAGAGGAAGAAATATTTGTTGAAATTCGGGCTTCGCAACACTGGGGCTTGATATATTGTAGTCTTAATATTGTTAAAAGCCTTCTTCCGTTCATCATCCCACTTAAATTCAACATCTTTATGAATAATGTTTTGTAAGGGTTTGATAGTTTTTGCGAAATCGGGGGTGAATTTCCTCACAAAATTGATTTTTCCGAAGAACGATTGCATAGCCTTTTTGTTGTGAGGAAATGGAAGCTGAGCTATAGCCTTAATCATTTTTGGGTATATATGAATGCTTTATTGAGATATAATTTGGCCCAACAACTTACCTTCCTCGACATCGAAAATATTTTTCTTAGGGTTTAAGGATATGTCGTATTTCCTACACCTTTCGAAAATCTGGGTTAAATGTTGGATGTGATCTTCTCTATTCTTTGAATACACAATCAAGCATCCAAGTAGTCTACTACAAAATTATTGATTAGTCCCCAAAATTCTACGTCCATGACCCTCTAGAAGGTCGCTCTCGCATTGATTAACCCAAAAGGCATGCATTTGTAAGCGAAGGTTCCCCACTTGGTTTAGAAGGTAGTTTTAAAGTGGTCTTATTTTGAATCTAGAACGTCGTTGTAACCTGAGAAACTATCCAACAAGGATAAAATTTCATAGCCAGACACAGTCTGCAAGAGTTTCTCCATTGGTGGGACTGGGTAGTTTTCGTTTTCTGAAGCTCTGTTGAGATTTATGAAATCTACGCATAGGAGGATCTCCCCAAAAATTTTCATTACAGGAACCAAATTTTCTACCCATGCAGAGTGTCTAACCTGGAAGATAATTTTGGTGTCTAACAGTTTCTTTAACTCCTGACATGTGAGAGGCTCTAGGGATGGGTGGTACTTCTGGATATTCTGTTGGAAGGGTTTTACTTTAGGCTTTAAAGGGATAGTGTGTTGAATGATACAGGTATCATAAGTTTTCATATCTTGGTAGGACCACACAAATATATCTTGAGATTGTCCGAAAATTTTGAGATAGGCCTTCCTTTCCTCTTTAGATATTATCTTGCCAAGGTTTACATTTTTTGGGTTTTCTGGGGTTCCAAGATTTATAGTTTCATGCATGGGAAAGGAAACACCGGTCTTCGCATTTTTTGATCCCTTAAATCTTTCCTTTAGGTCAAAAAGGTTTTCTAAATTAGCTATCCCCTTCGGTATCATGTGAGACTTCAATTTGTTAGTCAGTTGATTTGTATGAGGGTCGGTTTCTGTTGATTGTTCCTGGAATACTTCATCGTCAATAGACAAGTCTTTGAAATTATCTTGGTTAGTCAAAAAGTTTATGATTTGTTCATCTCCTTCAAATACCTTCCAATTATAAATATTGTTGGGCACCGATGGTTTGTAGAGAAATTCCACAGTAAACCAGGAGGCTTCATAATCTTCTAGAGGTGATAGCCTTGAAGCAGTGGTGGCCAAGGAATAAAAAAGAATGTTCTTTGATTTGGGAATCGTTGTAATGTTGAAAGCTTCAAAATTCTCTATTAGCCTGTGCACTTCCTATTGGTAATTCTTTATGTGCAGAGAATTTCAATGTATAGTATTCCTTACTTGTCTAATGATGATTTCAGAATCTCTGAAAACCTTCAATTCTTTGACGTTTAAGTCTATGGCTTTATTTATCCCTTGTACTAGAGATTCATACTTGGCGGTGTTGTTTGTGTATTCAAACTCTAGTTTGCACGACAAGAAATGTCCTTTACCTTTCGGTTTAATAAGAATACACCCTGCCCCAGACCCCTCTTGTGATTTAGAGCCATCAAAGTATAAGTTCCAAGCTTGTGGGAAAAATCTACCAGCTTCCTCTTTCCTGTCACTTTCCACTTTTCCTCCTGTTTTTTCTATGATTTCTAACATAGATTATTGGCAGAAGAGAGTCTCCTACGTCATTGTCGGCAATTCCTCTCGAAAAAACATTTTGGATTTTTGAGTAAGAGGGGAATCAAATGGGGGGGGGGGGAATTCCCGAAGTTAGAATCACAGGAATAATTGCCAAGCACAGAGAAATTTGTTGATGAGGTTTCATTTAGGGTTTCTAAGTTGGTGACAATATGTTTTATATATATTTCCATATCGATCTTGATCATGTTTGTGTGCCCCTTTAATGGTAGCCAAAGGTGTGCCTAGTCTGTACTAAAGTATTTGTTTAACTTCTCATACCGATCTCGACTTAATAATAATCCATAAGCCTCTGGGATATATACTACAATGATGTCAATCACTTGCACAAATTTAGGATGTGTCTTTGTTCTGATCATTACATCTTTGAGTTCTCCCATGACCTTCACCTGGGTTTTGTCTAGTTGTATCACATGTTTGTCACTTTTGAGAGAGACTGAGTTTAATGTCTTGTAAATAGACAGTGGCATAAAATTAGAAGATGCTCTTGAATCGACCAAACAATTATGGAGGTTTTTGTTGAAGACTTCAAACATTGAAAGGAACAGTGGGACAAAAGGTTTCCCCTTCTTATATTCAGAGCAGGAGTTCACAGTTGGTTTATTCTCTAGATCTGTGGGAGTTAGATTTCTTCCTTGGTCAGTGCTTGTTGTAGGATTTTCTACTGATTTCAATGCTTGTAGAAAAAAGTCTTTTTGTTGAGGGATTATACACATGTCCAAGACTGTTATGTTTGCCTTTAACTTCTTCAAATATTATACTATGTTGTAATCGAGCTTTGTAAATTCTCGTGTATGGATGTTTATAGGGTTTCTTCGAGGAGAAAAAGGTTCTTTCGGGTGATCAGGAGCTAGTTTTCCTCTCGAATTTGGGGTCGTAGTAAGGTCGCTTGAGACAAGTTGACCCCTACTTCATGTTTTCACAACAAAGACTTCTGTGGGTGGTTATTGAACCTCAAACAGGTCATCGAAAGGCGTAGCTAGGTTAGGATCCCATATCAACATGGTTGTTTCTTCCAGTGGATCAACCTATTCCTGATCAACGATATTTATAGTTGATCTTCTTGATTGTTCGGTTAGGGAGACCTCATCTAGAAACTAGTTAGCCATCAAGTTCATGGCATGCACCCATTTAGGGTAGTCTCTTTCATAGTGGTTCTCCTGATGATAGGTACAGAAAGAGTTGGATGCTACATACCCCATACCGATATTTGGGTTGGTTGGGGCAGGTTCAATTGCTTTGAAAGGAAGGTTTATTTTAAAGAAAGGTTTATAGGGCCTATGGGCTTGGTTTCCCTCCCTTGCAATTCTCTTCATGTATATGATTTCATTTGATGTTTTTTTGACCATGCATTGTAGGTCCTCTATGTCCCCACTTACCTTTTCAAGAGCTTGTTATGTTTGTTTCCTAGGGGGTCTAGTCAACATGAGTCCTCTCCTGGGAAGAGGTTGAACTTCTTTCTTAACTAACAAGACCTGGCCTTCTTTGCATCCTTTCATTTGGAACTCTATCGTTTTGGCTTCTTCAAAATTCTCAGCTAGGGTTTTTTTGGCATCCCTCTTCATAAACATGGAAATATAAGTTGGGAGAGAATTAGCATATACTTCGATTTGAAACTCATGAGTAGGTTAAGACTCGGGCTGGAATTTATTTAAGATGGTGGTAAATCTTTGATTGAAATATTTAACCCTTTCCTTCAAACTCATGGTGGTGGCGAACAACTCAGACATCAAAGCTCCTGTAGTATTTTCTTCTGCAAATTTGTCTAGAAAATCCTTTTGAAACTTCGTCCAACTAGTTATGGACCCTACAGGTAGGTTAAAATACCACATGGAGGATGAATTCTCGAAAGTGTAGGGGAAAATCCTACAAACTACATCTTCATGTTGGACATTCATAAGTATGATAGCTAGTATGAATTTCTTGATATGGTCCTCAGGCAATCCTAAGGTTTCAGGTTCAAATTTAGGAAGTAACTTCTCTGGGTGTCGGGGAAGGTTGTGTACCCATCCGAGGATGGCCAAATCATATATGGCCAACCAAGGTTGATTATTCTGAGGTGGGTTTCCCATTTCTTCTTCATGGTCATGGATATCTTCCATGTCTTCAGATCCTTTGTTAAACCCTTCTTCTTATGAAAACTCGTCGGGCTCGAAGAAGTTTTCAGCTGGTGTTTCAGGGATTAGATTAAGAGGATGTTCGGTTTTGGTGAGAGAGAAATATATCAGGTCTTCTACTGTGCTCACAAAAACCTGGTTGGGGGTATTGACCATTGGTATTCTTACTTGTTTTCTTCGAGGAAGTAACGGGGCTAAGGGCAGTGCACTGATCTGTCGGGCGTATGCTCTTGTGATTCTTCTAAATTGATTCAATTCCTCGTGAGGAAGAGCGTAAGGTATATAAGGGAATAGGTGTTCTTCCTCAGGATAGGGAGTGTCACTCATTTCAGGAGTACTCAATGTGTGTGGGATGTCTTTGGAATGACTATCCATGCATGTGGGTTGTTTTGAATCTATAGGTTGTGCAAGTTGTTTTGTAGAAAATAGTGTCAGCCATTCATTCTTTGGCCCTCCTTATAGCACCAATTCTATTGAGAGGTCCTAAGTCCCTTTAACTCAACAACAGGAACCAAACCCGCCATCGAGGCATGTTGCGTCCCTTTAGTCACCTAAATGAGAAAAATAAGGATTCTTACAAGTCCAGTTGGGTTAGTTGGACAAGACAACAGTGAATGCAAGAGTTAGAAACATCAAGCATAAGAAATAAACAAAGAACTAATGCTAATAACAATAAAAGAAACTAAAATAGAGTGCATAAGGGAAATAGAACAAAAATTAAACAAGATGCATACCACCAATGGATAAGTTGTATTAGTGGGAAAACACCAAAGAGAAAGGGAGACTTATGGGTACCCTCTTCCTCCAAGGGAGGGATCTTGAACCCCCAATGATTGAGCTCTTCTTACAAGGAACAAACTAAAATGAAATGGTGAATAAATCCAAAGCCCATCCACTCAAGAGGTGATGTGAATGGCTAAATGAAATGGTGCTTGTATTCTCTTGATGAGAAAAGAGGATTCTCCAAGAGAATATAGGAGCATAACAATATAAATGAATTCCTTCAAAATATAGTGCACCCATGGCCTCTTTTTATAGAAAAGATTTGAGGCATTATTCAACCAGTCTTTAGTGTGAACAAGGGGCTCTTTAGGGAACCCTTAGGTATTTGACCAGCCCCCCACTCGGATTCAACTCGGATTTGGGTGCCAAATCAACTTGGGAGATGAGCCAGAAGTGGGTGGAAGGCCGACCAAAATCATAAATGTGTCGTTCTGAGGTGTGCGTGGCTTTTTGCGTCCACAATCATGCATCGGGTGCATATGCGCTTTTCCAGCATTATTTGACTATTGCACATGCGCATGTTGCCTTTGTATCCTTAGTGAATGCTGATTTTTTAACCAGTTGTATAGTTTTGTGCCCTTTGGAAATGCATTTTCTGGGCCATGGATGAACTAATGGGTGTTTTGAAGATGTTGGATTCCTATAACCATTTGCAGATGAAATTCTAGTGATAACACATGCCTCCTGATGTGTGAGGTTAGGAGCATATGTATAGATGAAATACATCAATGTTTCTTCTACTGAGAGTACCTATGTAAGAAAGAGTGTTGAGGGGGATTTAAAAAGTGACCCATTGGAGGGAGAGGGGAGCCTATAGGACCCAAACCTTTCGCAAGGTGTGGAAAAATAAAACTATGTACAAATGAGGCAGGTATGCCCCATGCTCATGTCATGTAACTAAAAAATGTGTAATACAGTAATTGAAGCTGTGTGTTGGTGTAGACGACTGCAACGCCCTTGGGGGTGTGTTGAGAATAGAAGAGGACAATTATGGTGGTGAAAAAACTCTGAAAATAGGTGAGGACACCTATAAGAAGTGTTGATTATAGGCATACATTGATAGCCTATCAATTTCTAGAGTTCTTCGGCAAATATAAAAAACAACTGCAATAGTCGCAAAGTAAGACCCACCGCAACATGATAAAGTGTTGAAGTCAAATGTCGTGGGGCTCAACGACAGCAGAGAGCAATGATGGTTCTCTTTGTTTCGTCTGAGACAACTCATTGTAAAGGTAATGAGAGTCAAGATATTGTCTCCCTTATGGAAATTGTGTTGATGTCGACAGGAAAGGAGAAACGACTCTAAGAAGAAAAAGGATTCATGAAATCCACATGATAAGATCAAGGACTGAGGATATACATGGACGAAGTCAAGATGCGGTGAGACTCAAGACTTCCCTTGGTTGAGGATATTTGTGAAGGATAAGTGGCAACAACTGGGGAACTGAATATAGCGTTAGGGGGACAATTAGATGTGGGTTAAGTTGTGCCAGAGGTGGGACAAAGTGGAAAAACTTAGAGATCAAGGGTACAGGGACTGTGGGATACTTGGGGTTTTTGGACGATGTCAACAGGAGTAGAAGATAATGAATGACCCAACCAAGGGCGACATGGGTTTCTTTTTCCAGAAAAAAGGGTCGTCAAGGGCGACGAAAAAAAGCTATGTAAAGGCTGGAAACAAAAGGCTTTTTACAATTACCAAATAAATAAAGAATTAGTTGGGAAAAGTGTATAGATATAGAAACAGGTGCCCCAGTGCAATATGGCTTGGCCTGTGAGGGCGCAAGTTGTGTGGAAAGAAGGTGGAGGGTGGGGGCCCCATAGGTGGGTTTCTGTAATAGGTAAAATGAATGGAGGACAATCTACAAATGGGAAAACTGATGGTGGATGATATGGAGGGCTAATGATACTACGAAGGTGCAGTCAAAATGCGAATCATGATGAGATTTACTCAGAGTCCATTATGGGGAAGTTAGAAAAATGAGGAGAAGGAGCATGCGGCTAATTCTCGGGAATGAAAAGATTATGAGGACTCCCATCCCTAGGGGGTGAAATAAGCATGAGTGTCAAAGTGTTAAGGGGGACTATAAATGGGACAACTCATGTGGGGAAGAGTGCTATTGGGTGACAGTACTAAAGTGCAGTGGAGGTGTGAGTACTGTAGAGATGGATGGGGGGACCTTAGAGGAAAATATCGAAGGGTGTGACTAGGAGATGCTATTGATATTCAGAGGGAATGATTGCATGCCAATAATGATATTATACCTGAAAGGGTCATGCTGATTGGTGATGACCAAGTACCTACACATATGAAAACCAAATACCCGACGTGAACAATATTTGAAGATAAAGAATATATAATGGTTATTTGATAATTTTGAACATAAGCATGCGTACCTCGGCGTGATGTGAGAAAAATTCTCCCCGAGGGCCAAGGATGGATGGTGGCCTAGGGAATTTGACTATGTAGGTGGCGATATCCGGGTCCCATGGCTGAAGACGAATCGGAAAACGGACACTTGGAGCTCCCAAAATTGAGTATGGAAGTTTGGCAAAAGGGACTATATATAGTTGTAGGGCCCACATTGACACCTCATTTGTACCTATTGTCAGAGTGATTGGATGAGATATTTGAGGAGATATTTAGAGATTCTGGGAGATTGAGCCAGTCGATTCAAGATCAGTGAGTTTCAGGTTAGTGGTTGTATCCTCCTGCATAGTAGCTAGGGGTTCTTTTTTGGGTAGGGCTTGTATGGGTGGTCATACAAGGGGGTTTTGTGAGGGTGGGACCCCCAGTGCATGGGAAATCGAGCATTTTGTGCACATGCATGTGCGGATATAATTTGGAGAGCCGAACATGAGGGTGCCCAAATAGGGGAAACAAGCATGCATGGGATGCACACCTATGCAAATCACAACAGTGCATCCATGCACATATGTGTTTCTGACAGTTGCGCATGTGTGTGCAACTGTGGAGAGAACAAGTGCGCTAGGGTGCGCATCTGTTGAGGTGACAGGGGTGCATGGGTGAACCCCTATATTTCCAATAGTCGCGCATGAGTGCGTGACTGTGGGGTGAACAGGCATGCATATGTGCGTGCCTGTGAGGAAAAAAGCCACACCTTTGAGGGAAAGATGAAGGGTGTAAAAACTAATATTTTTAGGAGATTTTGATGTTTTTATGAGTTATGATGGCTGATTGAATCTTTTATGTGTGGATGGAGGTGACCAGTTTGACAATGTCGATCCACTGGAGGGAGAGGGACTAGGCACACCTGAGAGAGGCGGTGAAAGATGAAGAGACGACAGTACGTGGTGCTTTGGCAGCTTGTGTGCTGTTGAAGTTTTTTTAGTGCTCACTAGTGAGGGAACAAGAGTACTTGTTGCAGTTCCTAATTTTGATGTGGAGTCCAAATCTACAGTGTTTCAATGTATGAGGTGAGAACCTAACATTCTCTGTTATAGAGGATGTGTACTTTTTGACTGGGCTCCCATTTCAGGGGACCCTGCTACCTGTCGAGCCCGTGGTACCCAGGGATGGGCAATTGGTTGTCCTAGCCCAGGCCTATTGTTCAGGAGAGGACTACATGTCCGACTTTGTGGTGAGGATTGGGGTGATGGACGCCCTGGTGCATAGGTTTGTTGCATCGATGATTGTGAGATTGTATGGATCTCTCGTGACTCAACGGATCAGTGGGGGTCAGATGAGGATTATGCAGCGGGCACTGGGTCGTAAGCATTTTTCATGGGGATTGATGTTGCATTCTAAGATGGTGGGGAAGCTTGATAGGTGTCAAGCTGCCAACTCAGGGGATTTTTCCTTTAGGTCCATCTTAGTAGCATGGTTTTTGGAGAGGGTTCCCATGTTGCACCTGAGAGTTTTATTAGATGCCCCAGGTATGCAAGAGAAGTGATTGAGGCAGTGGGCAATGATTTTGGTTCTCCAGGGTGGGGGGGAGGGTGTCCATTACTTCATGACCAAGGCTGCACAGGTGTGGCGTTAGATGCCACATATCATACTCTAGTTCCCATATAGTGGGGTGGATTTCCGGGATGATCCAGAGATGGCGTTTCCCTTGGGAGAGGTGTTCGACCGCAAAGGTATGTGGATATATTTGATGTGTCAATTTGTAGATAGTATAGCATGTTCTTTATGTATATATGGATGTTGATTCTCTCACTTGTTTGTTGTGTGTGCAGATGTGGGACCTCGCGGGCGCGAGGTTGAGTTGTTCAGAGCATCGACTCGTCAGGGGCCTATGAGACCACCGTGGGGAGAGCCACGGGCAGAGGAGAGACAACGGTGGGATGAGGCTGGTGTGGGGCCAGAAGATGATGAGAGAGCAGGCAGGAGACATCATTTTTATGATCCAGGTGCAGGACCGTCACATGCTCCTCCGGTGGGGGTCGGGGGAGAGTTCGAGGATATTCGCTGCCACTTGGAGGCAGTACTACAGGGAGTTCCCAAGGGCATGTGGTTGCATATTCAATATGAGGGGGTCTTGGAGTAGTGTGTGGGCCTTCTGTTGGAGTGGAGTACCTTGATCCGCATAACAGTTGTAGTGGGTGTGGCCATGACTGGGCGACTGACCCAAAGACCTGAGGGACCCTTAGCTGGTGGGGCACCTCCACCCGAGAGAGGACTAGGTGGTGGAGATTTAGAGGCACCATGAGTGCCTTTGTATAGTTATTTTTGTATAGGCTTGCGAGCCCATTTTGTATATGGTGTTGGGACACCAATTTTGTATTTATAGGGTGAGGTGGTTCACCAACCTATGGATGTTGTATATGTACTATTTGTTGTAAACATTGATGGAACATTTGACCGATATATATATATATATATATATATATATATATATATATGGATATACATTTTGGAATCTTTGTGATGTTCACATGTGTTGATGTTTTTTGGTTATGATGTCTAATTTATATGCTGTGACAAACTTTTGATGAGTTATGTATGTGTAATGGTAACTTGATGGGATAAATTCCAATCTAACACTAGGTTATCTATATTATTTGCTATTTGATTAAATTGTCTTGGAATATGTGTGAATGTGATTGAATCAAAATGTCGATATAAAATTCTAACTTGCAGGTATTTGTGGAAGAGGCATGGATCGTGTACATGGTACACATTTTTGAGCTGGAGGACGACGAGTTGGGAATCTAGTAAGACTCTAAGGTGATGAATATGGAAACTACTGGCCTCGGAAAAGAGGCCAATGATGGTTGTGTATTCTGCTTGGTTGTTGGTAGTCGAGCCCAGGCATATGTCATTGGAGTGGAGCAGTTCATGCGAGGGGGTATAGAGGGCCCAAGCGACCGAAGCGAGATTCTGTGTCCAACGGCTAGCTCCATCAGCGTAATCGATGTGGAAGGCCAATGGAGGAGGCATATGTCAATAACACAAATGATAGATTAGACGGAAGATATGGAGGAAAAAGAAGACTAAAAACTCTACAAAAAGAAAAATCCTAGTGTAGCATGGCTATGCTCAGGCATAAAATTTCTTTAAGTACAACCTGTTGACAGGTTTCTTGAGGGGGTGGCCTTCGAGAGAGGTCAGGATATATGCACCTTTAGTGAGGCAATGTTGGATGATGTAAGTTCCATGCCATAATGACTCGAACTTGCCATGGATGAAGGTATCGTGAGCGATATTGTAAGCAAGGATGACATCGCCTTCCTTGAATGATTGAAGGTTGACATGGTGATCAAAGGTGGCCTTCGACCATTTTTTGGCTGCCTCATTGTTCTGTAAGGAAGATCGACGGTCTTCATCCAACAACTCTAATTTCAGCAAACGATGCTCCATTGGAGCAGTGTTAGGTAATATCTCAATAGCGGTGCGTAAGGTGGGGATTTCACAGTCGATGGGGAGAGTGGCCTCGACCCCATGGACAAGATGAAATGGTGTGAAACCAGTGGTAGTTTTAACTACCATTCGATAATCCCACAGTGCGGAAAACAACATATGGTGCCAATTGGTCTTATGTTTGTTGACCGTGCATTGCAACATGATTTTGAGGACCTTGTTGACCTCCTCTACCTATCCATTGGACTGAGGGTAGTATGGGGATGCAAACTCGTGGGAGAAGCCTAACCTAGAGTAGAGTTCAATGAAAATCTCATTCTCGAAGTGTTTCTCGTGATCAGAGACTATCTATAGGGGGACGCCAAAGAGGGAAATGACGTGGTTGAAGAAAAAATGTGTTGCAGTGTCAACAGTGTTGTTGAAGGTGGGCATGGCTTCAACCCATTTGGTAAAATAATCGACTGCTACGACGATGTATTTGTGTCCATTACTAGATGGAGGGTTGCAAGTCATGAATTCTATGCCTCATTTTCAAAAGGGGCTGACAGTAATGAATGGGTGGAGAAGAGAAGGTGGTGCTCTCACTTTGTTTGCATATAGCTGACATTTGTCACATCGCTTCATAGCGTGGATACAATCGTGAAACAATGTGGGCCAAAAAAACCCTTCTCGAATGATTTTCTGGGTGGTAGACATCCCTGAGAGGTGGCCACCGCGGGCACCGTTGTGGCAGTCATTTAAGACTCTGTCGACTTCATCAATAGTCAAACATCGATGAAGTATGGTGACACAGACCCCAACCCTCGGGCTGAGATCCACACATGATCGTTCTAATTTCTCCCTGAGACGAAGCGACTCTCTCGAATCCCTATTGGAACCTCACAAAATTTGATACATAGGTCCTTTGGAAACCCCACCTGTGCAGACATGCACAAGGCGTGAGATTCACCTCCACCAAGCGATCAAAACGATCTGACCAAGGCCTTAACAAAAGTGCCTTTCACAACTCGCGATCTCACGAGTTCGTGAGTCGAAGATCTCGACTCCTCTTTCTCCAAATATCTGATACTCGAGATGATGAAATGGGTATGGCTCCTCCTGTTAGCACCCTCTATGTATAACCATAGGCTAGGGATAACTGCTAGCACCTCTCGCTACTCGTGACTTCATGAGTTGAAGTGTTGAGCCCTCCCACTCCTCCTTCGTGAATCCACGAGACACAATAAGTCAACAAAATTTTGACTCCTTCCCAGGTGACGAGTGTCCACCTGTCAACCACACAGTCCCCACCTGATGGACGTGACGTGTATTTGCCCGAGCCCTCGACACTTGGCACTTCGCAACTCTAGAAATCAGGGTGCAAATCCTTCACCCTCCGAAACCCCGATATACAAGGTAGCGAGACACCAAATCTCACAGCTCTCCTTCCTCCTCGATCGATGGTTCAGATTGAATCACAATCTCATGACTCGGGAGTTTGTAACGCAAAGAACTCTACCTCCCCACTCGCGATAACCGAATTCGCGATATGACCCAGATCTCTGAAACCTATCCTCCAAAATGGACTGTCCCGATTCCTTCGGTGTCTCAGGACTTTTCATGTCCTCTCCTCTGCGCATACGAGATTAAATCTCATGAAAATCCTCCTAGATCCGACAGCTATCGACTATTTGTGCAAGATCTAATGGCCCAAATATGTTTCTCTTATGTTGCGCTTTCCTTCCTGCACCTGGATGTAAACTTCAACAATCCATATTTTTCTTCCGACATTGTTCCTATGATAGATGTATCTCCCTCCTGAGCTTCCGCTTCTTTCTTCTCCTTGGAATATTTCTGAATTATCAAAGGTCTCAGCCTTTGCTTCCTCTTGCGATCTTGCAACCTTGGTCTCACCTACGTTCTCGAGACGCTCCTCCTCCTGAGCTTCAGGACTGTGAAACCTCAAAGAGTTTCCTCAACTTATGCACTCATTGCATCTATTGCTCTGTGTGCAAAGGCACTGTTCCTCCTAAGCTTTTTCAATGCTGAACCTCAAAGAGGTTCTTGACCTCTTCACTCCTTGCAGAGTCTCTGCACACAAATGTGCTATCTCTTCTGAGATTTAGACTTGAAACAAAGTCTTCCCACGCTCACTCCTTGAACTTGACAAGCCTTCAAATGGTTGTCTCTCAACACTTCACTCAAGTGTTGGCCTGGTGCACTCCTTGCACAGGTATTTATCCTCTTGATCTTTAATTTCTCAAACCTTTAAGGTCTATGTCCCTTTCTTTCCTTGAAGGGATGTAAATTCCCTCTGGCAACTTCCTGCTCAAGCACTCCTTGCTAAGCCTACAGGGTGTTCAGTAACCCTATGAAGGACTTCCTCCTAACACTTCTCTTCTCTCTGAACTCAGACAAGAGTTCCTTATGTGCCCTCGTGCACCAATTCAATGCACACCTAGTAGAGTTTCTAGAATCCTCAGTGATTCTGTCTTCTCAACGAACTTGAAATAGAGTTCTTCTCCTAATGCCTCCAATGCATTCGCTCAATGTCCTCTTGGCAGAGCCTTATAGAATTCTCAGGAATTCTTTCTTCTCTGTACCTTCTATGCACATGCTCAAATTCCCTCCTAGAAGATATTCTAGAGAATCCTCAGTGATTTTGGTTTCCCTTTGAACTCACAGTAGAGTTCTCCTGTGCACTATCTGCACCTGCTAGATGCCCTCCTGGAAGAGATCTACAGAACCCCTTAGTGAATCTGTCTTCTTTTGTGTCCTCCTCTTCATAGTCCCACCTCCAAGGTGTTCAAAAACCTTGAGGTTTCCTCCTGAGTCAATGAATTCAGATGGTGCACCCTCCTGACACGTCTTCGTCCAAATCCCGCAGGATTTAGAAGTGCATTCCTTGCATTGTCTTACAGAACCTGCAGCGTTATGTCACACCCTCTTGGCATGAAGCCTCAAAGAACCCCAAACTTGAAGTCAAAGAGCCCAAAGATAGAAGAACCTATTTGTCCCTGCAAATGCATACATAACATACATATAGAGCATATCATAAACACATAAATACATTCATTCATGAACTCATAAACATATGGACAACAACATGCAGGAAAAACTGCTCTGTTTGTATTAAAAAAGAATGCCTCTTTACAATGTGTTTGAGCTTGAACTGCAACAAAGTCTCATCTTTCCTCTCTTCTCTTCTCTTACTGACTCACTCAACTACTTCTAACTCATCCTACATACAAAGGATCTTTTACATGAGGGGGATCTTCGATCTCTTCCCTCCATCTCACCTACTCTCATTCAATTACATTGAATTCACAATTAAATGGTTGTCTAGTCCAGATCGGAGCTAGATCCAGCCTTACAACTATTTAAGGCTACTCTTAACTAAGCCTGCACATAGGCATAGCTTTATGGCTCCACGTCCTTACAAAACATTAATTACATTGATTTCAAATTCAAAATTTGAAACAAGAGGGTTGCGCCTCTCCTTCTTCATTGAATGTGCATTGTGTTGGCTGGTTGGCTGGCACATGGATGGCTTGGGAGAGATTCTCTTGCATCATATGGTGTCGACCCCTCATCGATATAAGATATCACTGATAAGGAGGTAGCAAGGGGCTTGGTGCCGAATACGTCGATGATCGTCCCTGGAGAGGTGGTTTTCAAACTTCTGTGTTCGGAGGTAGACGAGGAGATTGCCATACCAAGGATCATCCGAGGGGATGAAAAAGAGATGTTTGTCAGGGAAGTCGATATTGAAGGGAGATATAGTAGTATCAAAAGGAAATGTCATAATGAGTTCGGCGAGGATGAGATATTTCTTTCTCTTGGGTGTTGAAAATTTGAGGTCGTACTGCTGAAGGATGATGATCCATCAGGAAAATTTTCCATTAATTTGTTGACGACTGAGCAAGTATTGCATTGGGTTGGAATCTGCTATGACCTTTGTAGTTCGAAGTAGGATGTAATGGCGTAGTTTCTGTACTGCAAGGAAAACTTCAAGGGAAAGTTTCTCTTCGTGATTGTATTTCAAGGGTGGCCCTGAAAGGTTCTTACTAATATAGTAAATGACATGCTCCCAGTTGTCATCCCTTAATTGGAAGAGAGCTCCTGCTATGGAGACAACTGAGGTTGATAAGTAGAGGATATAGTCATGGTCTTAGTCGGGTGGACTAATCAATGGGGCATTGGAGAGGGCCGTTTTGAGATCATCAAAAGTGGTTTGGGCATGTTCATCCCATTGGAATGGGATATCATGATGTAAGAGGTGAAGGAAACCATGTGCCTGAGTGGCGTAATCGGGGACAAAGCGACGTAAAAATTTAGCTTTTCCTTGTAGGCTCTACAGTTGGCGTAGGTTCCGTGGTGGGGGAATTTTCGTGATGACTTGGACCTCGAGGGGGTCTATTGTGATATCATGTTGGGAGATGATGAACCCAAGGATACATCCAGCAGTGACGCAGAATATGCACTTGAGGGGATTCAAGAGGATATTGTACTGACGACACCTGTGAAAGACAATGTGTAAGTCATCAAGGTGTTGAGTGATTTTCTTAGATCGAGTGGTGAGATCATCCAAGTAGGTGAGAATTATTTGAGCCAGATCATGAAAAATGTATGTCATGGCACATTGAAAAGTGGCTCCAGCATTTTTGAGGCCAAAATGCATGACACAATATGAAAAAGTACCCCAAGGGGTAGTGAATGCGGTTTTGTATTGATCAGTTGGGTGGATCTGAATTTGGTTGTAGCCAGAGAAACCGTCCATGAAAGATAAAGCCTCATGGCCGACACAATCATCGATAATTTGGTTGATGAAGGGCATTGGAAAATTGTCTTTGGGACAAGTGTGATTGAGATCGCGAAAGTCCGTATAGACACGGATAGTGCCCTATTTTTTGTTAACGGGGATGGGGTTGGAGACCCATGATGTATATGCGATGGGGTATATGAACCCTACAACACGTAATTTGTCAATATCGGCTTCGATGAATGCCGCTTTGGATGGGTGTAATGGATGCTTCTTTTTTCGTACAGGTGTGTTGTCAGGCCATGTGTCTATATGATGTTTGATAATAGAGGGATCAATGTTGGGAATCTCTGTGTATGACCAGGAAAAAATGTCCCAGTATTCCTAGAGGAGAGATTTGTCAGCGATGACTTCTTCAGGAGAGCACGCAGCGACGATGGTGATTTCCTCTATGATTCCAGGTTTGATGGAAATATTAATTTTGATGGTGGGGGAAATGTTGGCCATATTTCCTTCTTCAAAAGCGTCGGGGGTAGGGATAGGGTTATTGAACCAATCTATATTCCCTGAGGGGAGAAAATATTTTTTTTTTATTGCATATAAGGAGCCTTGTTTGGGAGTCACAAAGGCTTCTTGTGAAAGAAAGAGTGCTCTGTGATGGAGTGGATCCCATGGGAAATCAGGGGAAGTTAATTCTTCGAGGATGTCTTCATCGCAGTGGAACTATCGAGACTATAGTGGATCCAGGGAAGTAACATTAGTGACTATCATCGTGTTGTCATCTTCTGGTGAAGAGGTAGGGGGAATGATGCAAGGGGGTTTCGTGGGTTTGCTCAACATAAGCCAAATATTGAGATACCGTGGGTTAAAAATGGTAGTCGGGCGTAAAATTTCCGTGGGGAAATGAACTGGAGAATTAAGGGGATTTGGGGGAAAATCTGCATATAAACTATACATGAACCATGGGGGAGTGAGGAGTGCCTCAGGTTCAGGAGATAAGATATGAACATCATTAGGTGATGGATTAGGGGTAATTATCGGTTCTTCTAGCAATGGGGGGGGTGAAGGATTTTGAATAAGGGTAATTTGGAAACACCTGTATTCAATAATCATGGGACACTGGTAGGTGAAATGGTCTAGTGATTCACAGAGAGAGAAAGGATATCTCATATGTTCATTGATTGAGGTCCTGACATAGTGGATGTCAGTGACATGTGTGTGAGATGATGTGGATGGGAGGGGTTCTTGATGAAAGATTTGGCATGTGGCTATTAGCGTCTACCAAAAGTGAGGTAGAGAAGGGAAATGGTGGGTGTAATGGCCGTATTCTGAACAAATGGCACATGCAAATTTGGTCCACAGGCCTTTGCCTCCTGTAGAGGATGTAATGGTAGAATTGGAGGAAACGACGAGTGGTGTCGTCAATCGAGGTGGTTGAATTAAATTGCACATCTCGGGGAGAGATGGGAACTTATTGGTGGGGTGTCCATATTTCTCACATAGTGCACAAGGAGGCTGAACTCGTGGTGGAAGTGGAGCAGCGGGCTCTTTCTTCTTCTGTCTGCCCCCAAATGTAGCGATGGTGCTAGTGAGTGGGGGTGTGGGTGGTGTGGTGGGAGTAAGTATGGGAATCTGCATCAGGATTCCTTCTGTTTGGGGAGGGAGGGATGGTTGAGGTACCATCTCTGGTGGATGGAGATACCATACTAGAATTTCCAGCACCATATTGGGAAGGGTAAGCGTTGTGGCTACCTTAAAGGCTTGTACACCCGATGGTGGGTAAAAGAAGTGGATTTGAGTAATGGCTTGGGGGACTGCCTCCCAAACCAGAATGTGTCCCTAGGTGAGGGTGTAATCAGGAACAAGGGGAGCTGGAGGGTTCTCAAGGGACTCCTGAGGAAGGAGCTCTATGACTAGTGGGACGTCAGATAGTAATGAAACCTTTGTGGGAGGAAGGGTATCTCCAGTTTATGTTCCATTGGATGAGATGACACATAATTGTGCTGAGGGATGTATGAGAAGAGGTGCTCCATGGTATGTCCCTAGCAAGGATGGGTCTTTGAAAATTCTGGGACCGATCTCGATGAGTGAGTAGGCATCAGGATTAGTGTGGAAAAAAGGTAGGATGTTATCAATGTTGGAGGAAGGGTTGGGCTCATAATGTGATACTTAGTCGATGGTGATGATCTTCCCATTGTGGGGGAACATCATTGTATGAAAAATAGAAGAGTTCACAACCTTCATCGCGTACATGTAGCTATGCCCAAATAAGATGTTGTAATCTAGTGGAGCGTCGATAACTTCAATGTCAATGAGGATAGTTTTTCCCCCTAGTTCAACGGGTACATTTTGAAAGAGCCCTTCAGGAGAGGATGGTCGTCCATCATAAGCTCTTAGAGTGATGGTTGATGGTATGAGATCGGGGGAACCCAGTTTATGCCATATGGTTTTGGACATGATGCATGTGGATGCACCTTCATCAATGATGCAATGATGAACTGTGATGTTCTTAATTTTAACCAGTATTTGGAAAGAGACTAGAGTAGGGAGATGGGGTTCCCTACTATCAACATCAAAGGTGATGAGATGAGTGTTTGCAGGGTTGACTACCCCCAGGCCGAAAAGTAATGACTTCCGTTGAGTAGGACAGGTTTGCAGGACTTCTAAAACTGACATAGCAGTAGGAGATTGTGCCAAGTCATCGACCAGACTGTAATTGTGTGTCGCTCGAGCCTGAGGGTTGTTAATATTCTATCGTAATGGGATGTGAGGGATATGAAGGGTTGTGTCAGTATTAGGGTGAGGAATCATCAAAGGTGGTCCAGTTGTGACTGTATTGTTTCTGAGGTAGTGGGAGTGGAGTCAGGAGGTGTGTTGTATTGAAAACTACACATTTGTAGAAGGACTTCTTCCTCAATAGTGAGGAGGATAGTGTGATCGGTAGGAGTGCATGGGTTGCGATACTATCCCATATGTGGTGGGGTGAGATGCATCTCTTGTTGGGAGTTCATCACCCCTTGGTGTGGAATGGGGTTTTGCAGTACAATAGAGGGTGGTTGTTGTTCATATTGTTGTGGGGCCTATTGGGGGGCAGGCGGTGCTAGGGGTCGTGGTCCATTTCTGGATTCTTCCATCCATTTAAAGTCAACAATTTGAGGGAAATGGTGAGTATAATGGCCATACTCACAGAAAAGGGCACAAGGGAAGTTTGCCCGAATATTTTTGTTTTTCTTCCCTTAGAGTTTGTTGTTATTGCCCCCTTGGGGGTTCTGGTTCCCCTGATTCTGGTTTCCCCAGACAGGTTGGTTCTGTTGGGGTTCTTTTGGTTCTCTCTTGGTCCTGGATTATTATTGTTTTGGTTTTTTCCTTTCTTTTTGTAATTATTTGACTGATGGGTCATATTTTGTATATTAAGATGTTCAAAATTTTGATATTGTTGAACGAGAGAGGGATGAACAAAATTAACCCTAACGTGTTGGTGTCCGGGTGGTGGAGCCATGGGATGTGGAGGGCCAGGAAATGGAAAGTATGGATTATTTTGGGGTAATGATCCATAAGGTACATAGGAAGGAGTGGCACTTTCACTAGTGCTTAGGGTGTAAGAAAATGTAGAGGGGGTACCAGAACTTGGTTGGGCTGCTGAGCGTACTATGGGTGCTGGTGGGGGTCCACTTATGGGTCAAGGAAGGGAAAGAGGGTATGGTTTTTGATAAGGGGGAGGAGGATAATAAGGGGGTCCTCCATATACTGGTGGATATTGAGGTGTTCCATACATAGGTGGTTGTTGGAGGTGTGGATTGTGGTGTGTAGTGGTGCCAATCAATCCATCCACTAAGTGAGACATTCCAGGTTTGTCCTGGCCGAATGGAATGGGTCTCGGGGCATCAGGTAGTACCATATATAAGTATCCTAAATGTGAATAAATGAGTTCAAACTGTTGATCCTTGCTGGTGGATTCTTATTTCGATTAGGGGAAGGTGGTGGCTACATCCTTGGCAAGGAGGGAAACAGGTGATTTGAGAAACCAATTGAGGCATTGTTGCTTGGTGGATTCTACTTTGCATAGACTACGTTGTTGATGCCATTCATGACTGTGTTCAGCGATGTGTGTAGTGAAGGTTTGTTTAAACTCAGAGATTAGTTCGAGACCATTGTCATGACAGATTGGTAGTTGAAAGAAGGTCAAAAATTATTTGGCCAAAGATTCAAAGGTCACATGGGACCCATATTTTTCTTCTACATGCCACTTGGTTGATGGGCCAGTGAGCATGCATTGGAATAACCTCAATCAGATAGAGTCGTCCATGATTTTGTTTGAAGACCACCATAAGTGAAAAGTTGTGATATGGTTGTCCATGTCATCTCCCTCTTTTCCTTAGAACTTGGGGATGTCTGAAGGGATTTTGGTAGGCATTGTAGGCCATGTGAGGTCATACAATATAGGATCATTGGTGAGCTTAGTTAGATCTAGTATGTTGAGGGAAGGCAAGTATGGAATTTGGGGTGGCGGTGGAGGTTTAATTCCCATCATGGTGGGAATGGTTTTTGTGTTGGAAATGTTTAACAGGTTGTCATTGATGGCAAGTACAACAATGAAGATGGCATGAATACATGAAGAATGTAATAGACGGGCACCAGAAGTATTTTGGGAAGAAGCTGCAGAGCAACCTCGATAAGATCAGAAGAGATAGTGCAGAGGATGTTTGGTATGTTTTACATGCAACGTAAGCTTGTCATTGATGGCAAGTACAACAGTAATGATGGCTTGAGTACAGCGGCAATGATCAACAGGAAAATAGAAGATAAGTTCAGGAAGGTCGAATGATCGAAGGTGAATGATCGAAGGCAACACAACATTGCTCGAGTGATCGAAGACCCGTAAAGTTTGAGAAGAATCTCTTATCGTTGGATCCCATTCAAAATTCCCGAAAGAATGAGGGTCGTCAGATATGAATATAGACAAGAAGAGATCGTTGAAGAGGAGGACAGATCTCAGCCATTAGATCCAAGCACAATATCCGACCATCGTTGAATCAAGAAGAACCCGCACATCCTTTAAGGTACAAGGAGAAGCGAGCGTAATCGCGATATGAAAAATCGTGATGTAATCTGATACGTCAGATCAAGGTTTGATCTGGACCATTGATTCCAGTCCACTTCAAATCGAGGATTGATCTAAACTATTGATCAGGCATGATGAAGTCCCGTAAAGTTTGTGAAGCATTTCTGATCATTGGATCCCATCCAAAATTCTTGAAAGCAGGAGGACCGTCCATCTTAGGGGGTTATGTGGACCGTTGATCCGACTCCCTGTCGGATTTTCGGGAATCGAGAGTTGGATATGACAAGTAATATCATCCACAAAAATCTCGATTTCGTGATATGCAAAATCGCGACGTAATCTGAGACGTCAAATCAAGATCACATCTGGACCGTCGATCTGACTCACATCAGTAAACCACGTCAACTAGGAACATGTGGCACAACCAAGTAATGACAAGTGTCAGACTGATTCAACATGCCAAGCACATGTAAGTCACGAATCAGGGTGACACGTGGCATTTATTTAACACATGTGACGTCAGCAGACTTACACCATGTCAGATTTTCGAGGATCGAGTGTTGAAGCTGTCAAAGAACATTCACCACAGGAATCCCGATTTTGCGATATGAAAAACCGTGACTTAATCGTGGACCGTTGGATCAAGAGGATGCATGGAAAAAGATCAAAGCACCATAAAGCTCCTTTTCGAAGTTTCTCCTATCACGACTTGGAATGAAAAGAATCTCCACCTAAGGAACAACGAGATGCGAGATCGTGAAAGCGCCTTATGCATAAGGTTGTGGTCACAGCCATTGGTCATGAGAAGGGAAGGAGTCAGTCTAAATAAGCTCCATTTCAGGGTTTCAGAGATCACGACTTGGAGAGTCGAGATGCCTCATCTCCAGATTCACGAAACGTGAATTCACGAAAATCACTTTAATCATAAGCGCTTAGTCATGGCCATGGTCATATAGAGGAAGGAGCTAGCATAGAAAATCTCTGTATCGAAGCTTCGGATATCGCGACATGAAGTGTCAAGACACTTGGGCATAGGAATGCCGAAAATTCGAAACCCGATTTAAAAGGCAAGATTAATAAAGTTCATCCAACGATGCAAATAAACGTGAAGGAGATCGGAGGGCTACTGTAGCACGACATAGTATAACTGCCAGAAACTACTGATGGGTTCATCCAGAGGACTCGAAGACACTTGGGATGATTGATAGAGAAGGTGAAGAGACACTGGGAATATTCAAGAGGGATGAAGATGTTCGTGAAGGCGATTGACAGCTGGATGGGCATTGAAGCCTGTGAATGAAATAGAGAAGGTGAGCTTGACTGTCACAAAGAAGACAAAGAGTCTCAACTGAAAGAGAGAAAAAGGAATCTCGGCATAACACCTAGTGATCATAGACACATGGGGTGAACCACCAAAGAAGTTGAAGAGTCACTATGATGATCAGGTAGAGCACTTGAGAGGTGGAGGAGATTGGCGCGGTATGAGCATGCAGAGGAATGGTGAATATTGCATGCACAAGATGCATAGAAGCTATATATACACAGTACAAAGAAGAGAAGTTGTTGTTATTTCTATTGGAGTTTCTGTGGTTGCTTCTATTGAAGGCGATTCATGTGTGAAGAAGGAGGAGAGTGCAGTAGTTGAATTGAACATAAGAGGATTTGTGTAGTGAATGGACATGGTGCACAGAGCATAAAAAGCAGAAGAACAGATAGCGCAAGTCATGTGTACAAGAAGGCAGTGAGGCAGACAGAGCAACGAAATGCAACAAAACAGTGATGAATCTAGTAAGCCATTGTTGAACATTATATCACTGTAATAAGTTTCAGCAACAAAGATTTATATTTCAGGGAGGTTGGGAGGTGCTAGGGAGGATTGTTTTCCTCAGAGGTTCAAGTGGGTACTTGAACACATGGAGTTGTAGCTTCCATCTGGTTGCAGCTAGAGAAACTAGGGTGGTAGGGTGGTGCAAGGGAGAACTCTTGTTCTCTGTTATATAGGTTGGTGCTTGTATGATTGGAAGTTGGTGCTTCCATCCAGTTGGTGCTGGAAACACTCAGGGAGTTGGTGCTTCC
>JZKD02S0068530.1:75705-100709 GCA_000966675.3 Picea glauca
AAGGACAATTAATGATGTTGAAATTGAATCCTCCCCTACAAGTAAAGAAGAAGATTCAGATACAATAAAAGCATGTTCAGTTAGCATTTTCCCCATGGATGAAGTAGGAGAAGAGACATGTCATAAGCTAGAAGCAGAAGTCTTGAAGGTTGAGAAGGAAAAAACCCAAAGCAAGTTCTTAAACAGATCCATGACCCTGGATAAGATCTTGGATAGCCAGAGATCACCAAATGGCAAATCTGGTATTGGATACAACAAGGAAGAAATCAGTACTCCTAAGAAACCTGATACAGGTCCTCTGTCTGTGAAAAAGAAAAGTAGGTATGAGAGTGGTTGTAGCATCTTTTTCTTATGATTGAATATGGTTATAAAAGCCTTGGATGGTATGCATCATGAAAGAAAAATGAAAATTGCAGTGATAGAGATCGATGAGAATCAACAAGGATATCCAAGGGTTGTTTGAAAAGTACAAGCTACAAATATGAAGTATGTCAATAGGACAACAGATCTTCAACAACAACATTTTTTCTTACAAAATGATTCACATGACATCCTGTAAAGATAACAAGAGGAAATACCTTGTCAGGGAAAGCTAACCATTTAGAAACAAAGGAGGAAAATATAGTTAGAAGCAGAGAGATAACGGTGACAGGGGGAGTCATCTACTCATGAGAAGAAAAGGTTGATGAAGGAGTCCTAGTAAGAGAGGTGGGAATTTTTTAATCTTCCACAGAGGATACAGCGGAAGCTGAAGATGAACAACTCCAAGAATCAGAAATAGCTCTGGTTTAGATACAAATATTCCATAGGCCTCAAATGAGAGAGTCCATCCCTTCAGGGGGAGTTTGCATTGATTTAATATCTAGTACCTCCTAAAATACTGCAACAGCTCAGGGGGAGCATGTTCTCTTTGACATTGATGTCAAAGGGGGAGAAAAGAATCTGGGTGCCTTTGTTTCCATCAATGCCAAAGGGGGAGATTGTTGAAAATTTTTAACAGGTTGTCATTGATGGCAAGTACAACAATGAAGATGGCATGAATACAGGAAGAATGTAATAGACGGGCACCATAAGTATTTTGGGAAGAAGCTGCCGAGAAACCTTGATAAGATCAAAAGAGATAGTGCAGAGGATGTTTGGTATGTTTTATAGGCAGCGTAAGCTTGTCATTGATGGAAAGTACAGCAGTAATGATGGCTTGAGTACAACAACGATGATCAACAGGAAAATAGAAGATAAGTTCAGGAAGGTCGAATTATCGAAGGCGAATGATCGAAGGCAACACAACATTGCTCGAGTGATCGAAGAACTGTAAAGTTTGAGAAGAATCTCTGATCATTGGATCCCATTCAAAATTCCCGAAAGAACGAGGGTCGTCAGATATGAATATAGACAAGAAGATATCATTGAAGAGGAGGATATATCTCAACTGTTAGATCCAAGCGCAATATCCGACCATCGTTGAATCAAGAAGAATATGCACGTCCTTTAAGGTACAAGGAGAAGCGAGTGTAATCATGATATGCAAAATCACGATGTAATCTGAGCCGTCAGATCAAGGTTTGATCTGGACCGTTGATTCCAGTCCATGTCAAATCAAGGATTAATCTAAACTATTGATCAGGCATGATGAAGTCCCATAAAGTTTTTGAAGCATTTCTGATCGTTGGATCCCATCCAAAATTCCCGAAAGCAGGAGGACCGTTCATCTCAACGGGTTATGTGGACCATTGATCCGAATCCCTGTCGGAGTTTCAGGAATCGAGAGTTGGATATGACAAGTAATATCATCCACATAAATCCTGATTTCGCGATATGAAAAATTGCGACTTAATCTGAGACGTCAAATCAAGATCACATCTGGACCGTCGATCCGACTCACGTCAGCAAACCACGTCATCTAGGAACACGTGGCACAACCAGGTAATGAAAAGTGTCAGACTGATTCAACATGCCAAGCACATGTAAGTCACGAATCAGGGTGACACATGGCATTTATTTAACACATGTGACGTCAGCAAACTTACACCATGTCGGAGTTTCGAGGATCGAGTGTTGAAGCTGTCAAAGAACATTCACCACAGGAATCCCGATTTCACGATATGAAAAATTGTGACTTAATCATGGACCGTTGGATCAAGAGGACACGTGGCGAAATATCAGAGCACCATAAAGCTCCTTTTCGAAGTTTCGCCTATCGTGACTTGGAATGGAAAGAATCTCCACCTAAGGAACAACGAGATGCGAGATCGCGAAAGCGCCTTATGCATAAGGTTGTGGTCACAGCCCTTGGTCACGAGAAGGGAAGGAGTCAGTCTAAATAAGCTCCATTTCAGGGTTTCAGAGATCGCGACTTGGAGATTCGAGATGCCTCATCTCCAGATTCATGAAACGCGAATTCGCGAAAAGCACTTTAAGCATAAGCGCTTGGTCATGGCCATGGTCATATAGAGGAAGGAGCTAGCATAGAAAAGCTCTGTATCGAAGCTTCGGAGATCACGACATGAAGTGTCAAGACACTTGGGCATAGGAATGCAAAAATGTCGAAACCGGATTTAAAAGGCAAGATTAATAAAGTTCATCCAATGGCGCAAATAAACCTAAAGGAGATCGGAGGGCTACTATAGCATGACATAGTATAACTGCTAGAAACCACTGATGGGTTCAGCCAGAGGACTCGAAGACACTTGGGATGATTGAAAAAGAAGGTGAAGAGCCACTGGGAATCTTCAAGAGGGATGCAGATGTTCATGAAGGTGATTGACAGCTGGATGAGCATTGAAGCCTATGACTGAAACAGAGAAGGTGAGCTCAACTGTCACAGAGAAGAAAAAGAGTCTCAACTGAAAGAGAGAAAAAGGAATCTCAGCATAACACCTAGTGATCATAGACACATGGGGTGAACTGCCTGAGAAGATGAAGAGTCACGATGATGATCAGGCAGAGCACTCGAGAGGTGGAGGAGATTGGCGCGGTATGAGCATGTAGAGGAATGGTGAATATTGCATGCACAAGATGCACAAAAGTTATATATACACAGTACAAAGAAGAGAATATGTTGTTGTTGCTATTGGAGTTTCTGTGGTTTCTGCTATTGAAGGTGATTCATGTGTGAAGAAGGAAGAGAGTGCAGCAGTTGTATTGAACAGAAGAGGATCTGTGTAGTGAATGGACATGGCGCAYAGAGCATAAAAAGAAGAAGAACAAATAGCGCAAGTCATGTGTGCAGGAAGGCAGTGAGGCAGACAGAGCAACAAAATGCAGCAGAAMAATGATGAGTCTGGTAAGCCATTGTTGAACATTATATCACTGTAATAAGTTTCAGTAGAAAAGATTTATATTTCAAGGAGGTTGGGAGGTGCTAGGGAGGATTGTTGTCCTCAGAGGTTCAAGTGGGTACTTGAACATAGGGAGTTGTAGCTTCCATCTGGTTTCAGCCAGAGAAACCAGGGTGGCAGGGTGGTGCAAGGGAGAACTCTTGTTCTCTGTTATACAGGTTGGTGCCTGTATGATTGGAAGTTGGTGCTTCCATCCAGTTGGTGCTGGAAACACTCAGGGAGTTGGTGCTAGAGAAACCAGGGAGTTGGTGCTTCCTTCTAGTTGGTGCTAGAGAAACCAGGGAGATGGTGCTTCCTTCTAGTGGGTGCTAGAGAAAACAAAGAGTTGGTGCTCTCAGCAAGTAGCATCTTGCAAAACAAGAGGTTGTAGCCTCATTATGAGTTGGTTCTCATATGTATGATAATGTAAAGAATGTAACTATTACTTATCATATAAAGAAAAAGAGGTTTTTACCCTTTATGGGTTTCCTCAGGAAATATCTGTCTCTTTGTATCACATGTGTGTGAATGATACTGAATATGCTATTTCTTACTTCCCTACACTATTGTGATTGTCCTTCAGTGTTTCTGCAAAGAGTTTAAAAAGAAGCATAATTGTTTAAGCACAGTAACAATTGATTCACCCCCCCCCTCTCAGTTGTACAACATTTTGTACTTGACCCATGAGGAGGGTTAGTTCCAGACATGGTGTGAGTTTTGTGCGTCCCTGACCCTTTAGGGGGGCTAGGTGGGGTTGTACTTTCTCCTAGGGAAGAAGTGTTCCCCCCACTTCCTTGTAAAGGAAAGTGAGTGGATGGTTGACCTTGGGAAGTGGACCCAAGTAAAGTGGAACCAAGCAAAGCGGATCCTAAGACGGTAGCACTCATAGGAGTGTGAGAAGGTGGAGATGATGAGTTGGAAAGACTAGGAACTCCCCCTAGAATGGGAGGGATATTTAGCAAGCATATGGAACGACGGGGATTATGTGGGTCCCCTATGATGTCCGACTAGCGAAGTGGATGTGTGCAAATGGTGATGAGATAAAACAAGATTCTTTGTTTATGATTTTTGGACCTTCACAATTTATCTCACAATCGCATGTAATCACAAGATAATCATACATAAATCAATTTATAAAGAATCATACATGTGGGCAGGTAGGCTTTTTCCATGTGGAGAAAAAAGAAAAAGAAAAAATGCTCGTGTCCTAAAAGACGTAACGTCCTTCCTCTCAAACAACATCGGACCTTCCAATAACACTCAACAGTGGGGTCTGAAGCCACCAGAAGAGGAACTAGTGAAGGATGAAGTAATTAGTTATAATGAGGGGTAGAGGGTTCATATCCCGAAAGAGCTGGCGATATTTCCCAATAGCCACACAAAATATGATCAAGGTGCAATTGCAACCCACAATTTCCACTTGGGTAGATATCCTAAAATTTGGTTACTAGGTACCTCGGTCAAAGTGTGGCATTTAGATTTTCGGCCTAAGAAATGGGTCACGGGCTGGATCTCGTCCAAGAGATGGGTGCCTCAAGGGGGGACGCACAGAACAACAGGACCTTGGCCTTCGACCCTTCATGGGTATCTCCCTGCATTATGGTGTTAGGAACACTCGACATGGAGGATTTTAAAGTTCCCTATTTGACAACTTCTATTGTTTGAAGATGTGAGAACCAGATAATGGGGAATTATTTGGATGCCTATCCCCGAGATACTACCTAGACTAGAAAATTTATTTTGACACCTCCTGTGGAGGAAAACTTAGTGAGTTTTTAGAAAAAATTTAGATGTGGTTGTTTGAGAGATTGGGGGTGTGAACCAATCTCGTTGAAATTAAATGGGAGTGGATAGTATTGTCAAGAAAAGGGGTGGGGCATTTCGGAATCCCTTTGGAGGAAAATTACTTCAACCTCCACATTTCGACATGAAAACTATGTGATTGAGTAGTGACTTTGTGTGTGAACAAGTGAAAGTGTGCCAAATGTTTAATAATTTAGGTGTCACCTTACTGCATGTAGACTTCGTGTGGTCCTTACAAGTCTTGATTACCTAATTTACTAAATTCCATTGGTACAACCTTGCGGAATTTTAAAGTCCCTAGAGAACTAGGATGTGGACATATGGGTCCTTACCAATCCTTTAACTCCCTAGTGTGATTTAATCTAAGAGAGATTCAACAACTGTCCTAGATTGTGGGCATGTATGGGCCTGTTACAAAAAACCTTTAAACTTCCCTAGTGATTTGATATAAGAAAGTAAATTCAAAACTATCATATCTTTGTAGCATGTGGGAATGTATGGGCCCGTTAAAATTTTAAGATGTGTTTTGAAAAGAAACTAAGAGGAGTCTCGAGGGGGCTGTTTTCCTCTCCTAAAGATTTTTTCTTTAAGGGAGATGAAATTTTCCCTCAATCGTTTTTTCTGATTCTCAAGATCGCTTTATGGTGCGAGAGAAGAGCATACTCAAATATTGACGTTCAATTTATGGTCCCAATGAAAGTAGTTATATTTTTTATGTAGGATGATTCCAACTTATCTTTAATCAAAGCAAGCCATCCATGTGAAAAAATGAATGCAAAAAGAGGATAAATATGGATTTTAACCCCCTAAGTGCCTATGTTTTGACTAACCCTTCATGTGGAGAGGTAATCTAAGTGTGATGCATATTACAATCTGCATAGAATCAAACTTAAGAAGGCTATGGGCCTCCAACATATCACAAAAACCCTTACAATGTATGATTTTTTGGACAAATGTGTTGGTCACAGAGTAGACAGAGGTGCATTGGGTGCCAATGCACACATGGAAAATGACCTTTTGGCACAGTGCACAGAATGCGCTAAGAAACACAGTGGGTTTGGAACACATGCTTGAAAGATGCGACTGTGGGTTAAAAAACCCGTGCACTTTCTATTACACAGTCGTGAAATAAATTTCAGATGAAATTCTCTCAACTCATATCTGAATTTAGCTTTTTCTAGGTAGGCATGGGCCGGTTATGGTTCCTGCAAGTTAAATAAACCAAAATGAAGTGCTCAAACAACCCAAATTGGGGGGGAAATTGATACCAATCCCCAGTGTATTCGTTAATCTGTTGTGTCCCTTTCGTCACCTAAATGAGCAAAATAAGGATGCTTACAAGTCTAGTTGGGTTAGCTGGACAAGACATCAGTGAATGCAAGAATTAGAAACATCAAGCATAAGAAATAAAAAAAGAACTAATGCTAATAACAATAAAAGAAACTAAACTAGAGTGCATAAGGGAAATAGAACAAAAATTAAACAACATGCATGCCACCAATGGATAAGTTGTATTAGTGGGAAAACACCAAAGAGAAAGGGAGACTTATGGGTCCCCTCTTCCTCCAAGGGAGGGCTCTGTAACCCCCAATGATTGAGCTCTTCTTACAAGGAACAAACTAAAAGGAAATGGTGAATAAATCCAAATCCCATCCACTCAAGAGGTGATGTGAATGGCTAAATGAAATGGTGTTTGTATGCTCTTGATGAGAAAAGAGGATTCTCCAAGAGAATATAGGAAACATAACAATACAAATGAATTCCTTGAAAATATAGTGCACCCATGGCGTCTTTTTACAGCAAATCTTTGAGGCATTATTCAACCAGTCTTTAGTGTGAACAAGGGCCTCTTTAGGGAACCCTTAAGTCTTTGACCAACCCCCCACTCGAATTCAGCTTGGATTTGGGTGTCAAATCGACTTGGGAGATGAACCAGAAGTGGGTGGAAGGCCAACCAAAATCATAAATGCGTTGTTCTGAGGTGTGTGCGGCTTTTTGTGTCCAAAGTCGTGCATTGGGTGCATATGCACTTTTCTGGCATTATTCAACTATTGCATGTGCAAGCACTGCCTTTGTATCCTTAGCGCATGCTGAATTTTTAACCAGTTGTATAGTTTTGTGCCCTTTGGAAATGTATTTTCTGGGCCATGGATGAACTAATGGGTGTTTTGAAGATGTTGGATTCCTGTAACCATTTGCAAACAAAATTCCAGTGATAACAAGGCCCAATTAGAATCTGCAACGTTTAATGGTGGAATGGTTCTCCAGATCTTGATATCCAGCCAAAATAATTGATGGGATTTATGTTTTCTTGTGAAGGTTTCCTTTTTCGGTTCAGACGTTCTATTTTTTTGTATTTTCTCTTATATGGGAATGATATAAGATAAATCCAGTATAAACCAACTAGGCAACAAAGTGGGAACAAAACTTAACATTGCATCATATAACTTATCAATAGATTTAGTATCTCTTACTTGTTACATCATCCATTCAGGAGACAAAATAAGAAATAACGCTTCTCCACATCCAATCATACACGCATTTGATGAAAACAACACAAACTTGTCTCTAGTCCCAAACAAACTTCTCAATTAAAGGCAACTCCGAAATAGTTCTTAACAAAAAAAAAATAAGGGTCTTTACAACAACCATCGACCCTTAACTATCCGGCCAATGCTCTTATTTATAACATAAAAATAACTATTAAAGTGAAAATAAGTGAAATAAAACTCACCACATGGCGTTATCTTCTATCATTTTTTCTAGGAGTCATCTAAGGATATCACTTAAGTGGGTGAATCTTCTCGTACTCCAGCCACTTGATGAATAGATCCTTGCATGTGTTGGCATATGAGAATCTATATTGTTCCATTGGGGCCAAGTGAATCTCTCTTATCTATATTTCATGTGCCCAATACTTGACAATTATGGCACTCAACTATTGCATCATAGCCCGCGCTTTGATCGGGTGCTCCCTAAACTGTCGCACCTGACTTAGTGCCATATCTGTTGCCTTTGCTATTTCCTCGGCCTAGGATGAGTCTTGTTCATTGTGAATCTGGACTATGTTGCGCAAGTTGACAAAGTTGTTGGGTGTACTGAACTCATGGAGGTCGATGTCTTTCATTACCCGGTTGATCTTGATCCATCTTTTCTTGCACTTGGCCCATTTTTCTTAGATTTCCCGATGAGGTTCTCGAGCCATTTTTGCCCAATACTCGGTCGATTTCTTTATGCGATCAAGGCTTCTCTCTTTTAACGCCAAAATGTCATTCTCTTCTATATCTCGGCCCTGTTGGAAGGCACTGATATAGTCGACCCTCTCTACAACTTGTTGTTCTTTCTTGTACCACCTCTCCATATCTTTTCACGTCGCAAGTGCCATGAGGGTGTCTTCCTGGAGATTGGCTATCCTTGCAGTGAATAGGTGTTGCTCATCCGTAAATTTGTTGTAGGCCTCCTGAAATTCGCTCCTTAGGAACATCGCGGTCTGTGTGGTGTCCTGATAATATTTCACCAAGTGGCGCAAATGTTCCAATTCCTTTAGGGCAACGACCAAATCCTCTTCATCTCTTCTAGCTATGTCCAAGGTGGCATCTGTGATTTCCATCCCTGTGTCGATCAGTTCGGACATCTTAGCATGCTTTGTGTTGATCATATTTTTCTTCGTAGTGATGAGGATGGAGTGATATAAAGTGATCCTCCTCTTCTTGGTGGTTCTCTGGACGATAGCTTTCCTTTTCTGGTCGTAAGTGATGGCATGTATGTCGGCTACTTCATCCATGGGTTCGGGGATTTGTTGATCTCCCCAAGTGAGTGTATTCCCCAAACTCTCGATGGTATATACTTGTTCAACACCGGGTTCTTGAACTCCCTCCCTGTGTTCTAAAAGCCCAATTTTTTTTATGTCTCTTATCGAGGAGTTTAGTACCAATTGAAATTGAGGCATCGAGGGTAGGCTCGGCACTTACTTGATTGTCGGCTGTTGAGATGTCAATTTTCTGTTGTGTAGATCCTTCCTTTTTCTCGCCTGAATCTGACTCATCCTTCGGACTATCTTCTTGGGTCTCCAGTGCATTGGAAAACTCAGTGTCTAAGACACTCTCAACCTCTTGTTTGTTCTGTGGAAACCCTTGAATTTGAGCGTTAGGAACTGGGGAATATGTCTTCTATGGCTCCTTTTCTTCTTTGATATGTACAGGGGTCACAAGGGATACCTCCGAGCTCTCATCATCACCATATATTTTTATCAATTCACTTAGGGGGTTTGGCGCACTTACTCTCCCTGATGTTTCGACTGTCTCTGGCTGAGTCAAAACACCTGTTGGTGATCCAACTGGTGGGGTTGTGAATTCAGGATCATCTAACCCGACAATTTGATCGATGTCTATCAGTTCAGGGCCGCTTGGGCCTATCTGGCTTTCATTTGGGTTATTGGCAAGGAGCCTTGTCATACCTATGTGTTATCACTGAAATTTCGTCCGCACATGGTTATAAGAACTCTGCATCGTCAAACAGTAATGAAGTCATTCATGGACCTGAATTATTACCACAACATTCAAAAAGGTAAAAAACTATACAAAGTAGTGAAAAATTGAAGAGCGCTTTGCAAACATTGGGCACGCGCGCACATGCGTGGAACATAAACGTATAAAGCGCGCATAGGCACACGATGCCTGACTGTTAGCGCAAAAATCTACACACCTAGTAAACAACGCATTTATGAATGTGGTCGGCCTCCCAACCACTTATGGTTCAGCTCCCAAGCTGATTTGACCTTTAAATCCGGGATGAATCCGAATGGTGGGCTGGTCAAAGACTTAAGAATTCCCTAAATGGCCTCTTTTCACACTACAAAGCAGTTAAACGAAAGCCCAAAGCAATGCTATAAAAAGCCATGAATGCACCTCATTTTCTCAAGGAATTCAAAGTAATGTTATGCTACCTATATTGTTTTAAGGAATCCATCCTTGACAAGAGCACATTGGCACCATTACATTGAGCAATCCATCTCAGCATTGAGTGGATTTGCAAAGAGTTCTTTCATCACCATTTTCATTTTCTTTGTTGTAAGAAGAGCTACTAGTGAGGGTCCAATAGCCTTCCCTTGGAGGAAGAAAGGAATCATAGTCCCCTTTCTTCTTGGTGCTTTGTTTTCATCAATAGATCAAGCCTCAAACATTGGTGACATGGGTCTTTTTGTTCTTGTTATCTCTATGTCCCTATGCTTATGATTTTAGTTTTTATTAGTTTAATTCTTCATTATAGTTTTGTTTTTCTTTCTCTAACTCTTTTCTCTACAGCTATCCTTCTCAGCAGACCCAACTGAGCTTGCAAGCACCTCTTATTTGCTCACCAAGGTGACGAAAGAGGCGCAATAGATTGGCGACTCCACTGGGGAAAGGTATCAAATTCCTACCTCATTTGGGTTTATTTTTCTCTTCTTTTAGTTTGTTTAACTTGTAGGTGCACTAACCGGCCTAAGTCGACCTGCCAACCATCCAATTCAAAGGAGAATTGAGAGAAATTCATCCGGATTTTTCTTTCTCGACCGCTTGTCACCAGTGTGCGGGTATTCTACCTCACAGACACGCATCGTGTGCGCATGCACTTAAGTTACAGATTTTCTCTGTGCGCATGCACTTTCGGACCCATATCTGTTCGTGTGCCTGCGCTCTGTGCGCCTCTATCTTCACTAGGGGCCGCACATCTGAGAAAAATTTCACATTGTAATTTGTTGGGATGTGGGGAAGTACATTTGCCTTCTTAAAAATGATGTCAAGCATGTTTTAAAGTAGCACCACACTTAGTCCCCTCATCATATAAAGGGGTTAGTCAAACACACATAAGCACTTAGGATGATAAAAATCAATTTCCCTTATTTTCTTTTTGCCACATGGATGGCTTGTTTTGACTCACAAGATAAGGTGGAAATCATTTTTAATCACATATAACTTACATTGGGACTAGAAGTTCAATTACAATCACTTAGTATGCTCTTCTCTCACGCCTTCAAGCGACCTTGAGAATCAGAAAAATATTGTGAAACAATTTCATCTCCCTTAACAAAGATTAAAACCTTTAGGAGAGGACAATGACCCTTCTTGGGACCCCTCTTAGTTTTCTTTTTCAAACACATCTTAATATTGTAACGGGCCCATACATGCCCACATGATACAAAGATAGGATAGTGTTTGAAATTTTGCTTTCTTAGATCAAAACACTAGGGAAGTTTAAAGGTTTATAACGGGCCCATACATGCCCACATGTTCAATCTAGGATAGTTTCAAATCTTTTCTTAGATTACACCACAATAGGGAGTTAAAGGATAGTAACGGACCCACATGTCCACATGCTAGCTTCCTAGGGCTTTTGAATTACGCAAGGTTGTACCAAAGGCACTTAGTTAATTAGGTAATCAAACTCTTGTAAGGACCAAGCGAAGTCCACATGCAGCAAGGTGACATCTAATTCACTAAAAAACTAGCACACTTTCACTCACACACAAAAGTCACTTATCACTCACATAGCTTCTTCTTGAAACGTGGAGGTCAAAATAAGTTTCCTCCAAAAAGGATTCTGAAAATACCCCATCTTTTCTTGATAGGACTATCCACTCCCATTTTTAAATCAACGAGGTCAGTTTGCACCCCCAACCTCCCAAAACAACTACATCTAAAATCTTTCTAAAAACTCACTAAGTTTTCCTCCACATGAGGTGCCAAAAGAATTTTTGTTGTTTCATTTTGTTGTTGAACTTTTTGGGTCTCATTTCAAGATGAAGTTTCCAACAATGGTCTTCATCATGGCCATATTTTGAACAGTGTTTACATGAGAGTTTTTCTCCCTCTTTTTTGACTGAAGCATTCTTCTTTCCATTTCCTTTGAATTTCCTATTTCCTTTGTCTCCATTGTAGAACGGCTTCTTGTTTCCCTCTTGGGGATAATTCTTCCCTCTTTCTTCCAAATGAGTTTCGTGTACACAAACTTCATCTAGATTTGTAGGGTTAAACATGACAATTGTGTGTCTCAAATAGCTATGCAATCCTCCAATGTATTTGAGTAAAGTTTCTTGAGAAGATAAATCTATACCCAAAATCAAATCTCTTCTTCTAAATTCTTGAGTGTAGCTTTGCACACATTTCCCTTTATCTTGTCTAAAATTTTGCCAATCCATGATAGATTTCTGCAAGTATGCTAATGGATAAAATTGTCTTTTAATTGCAACAATAAAATCATTCCAAGAGGATATAACTTTACCATGTTTCATGTCCTCTTGAGTTTTGGCTTCCCACCAAAGAGGTGCTGCAATTTCCAATCTAAGAGAAGCAAGATGAATCTTCGTTTCATCATCTTGGATTCTTTGTATCCTACAATACACTTCAATCTGACGAATCCAATTATCCAATTTCTCAGCATTTACCTCTCCATTGTACATAGGAAATTCAAACTTAATATCAAGCTTAAGAAAAGGATTTTGTGGAAGAATTTTACCATGTTCTTTTGGAGAATTTGGAGGAGGTTGTGAAATGGTAGAAGAAGTGGAATATGGAGGTGAAGGAGGTGGAGTATCACCATTTCCTCCATTTCCTTTTGGAGTTTTATCACCATTATCTTCATTACCTCTTGGAGGATTTGATCTTTCACCTTGCAACCTTGCATTCCTCTCCTCATATAAAATTTTTACCATTTATGTCATATCATAAAAGGTTTTTCTGAAAGTTTCCTCTTCTAAAGTAGGAATTTCACGACTCTTCTCATGAGCCATACTTGGTGAATTCCTCCTTGAAGCTTGAGGTGAATGTATTGTTCTCCTTCTTGAAAGTTGAGAACTTGGCTCTACAAGTTTCCCTTCTCCTCTTATGAGCTTCAACCTTGTAAGTATTATTAAAAAAAACAATTGAAAACAATCAAACCTTCAAAAACCTTTGCTCTGATACCAACTTGATCTGAAAATAATAAAGGTTTGTGTATACAAAATTTGCAAGTGGAAAATGTATGTGTCTTGGGAAATTGGATCAAGTTGCAAGCACATAAAATTATTGAGTTTTTATACTTTAAATGAAAAGCATAAACAGACATAAACAACCATCCAAATAAACACATAACACAACAAAACGATAAAGGAGTTCACCCCTCTCTTGGGATACATTTCCTGGTCCAACTTCCCATGGATCATTTTCATTATATGTTCAAAGTGTTCAAATCAGTGCTTTAAAATGCTAAAAATGAAAAATAGATGGCTCCAATGGCTCCAAAATTTCCAAAAACCCCTAGTTGGGCTCTTTCTGCACCTGGTTTGGCCAAAAATTGAATAAAATACACTTCCTAGAAGTTTTCTCCAATAACATGTTGTCTCTGTTGGATCATGTTATCATTGATGCCAATGGTTTTATTGATTGATGTCATTAATTGATGTAAAGTGATTTATTGATGTCAAAGGATTGATTGATTGATGATTGATGTAATGTAATATGTATTTTCCTTGATGAGAATGCATAGATGAAGATGGATCAATGAGTTGTCATTGATATGATGAAGATGGATCAATGAGTTGTCATTGATACATGATGAACATGGATCGATGCGGTTTCATTGGTATATGATGCATTATTGAAAAATGTATAAATGAATCATTATTGTCTTATCATGATTGATAAAGTTCACAAATGGATGAACTCCAAAATGGTCCCCTTATGGTGAAAGCCCTCACGGGAAGACGCTTTATGGATTGAGTTATCATAGAAGAATTGTTGGATGACCCATGCTTGTATGTGGAATAATGAGATGAATATCAATGAATTTGTTGGTGAAACTGTCCTAGATGGATAGTGATTTTCATACCATTTCTGGTGGTATGTGGAACATCACATAACTCCTCACGGTTTGAGAGTTATGGCCTTATGAAGTTGGAGGACCCTCACATGTTGACTTGAAGCCCACAAGGTCAAAGAAGTCAAAGTGCTTGAAAATAAGAAATTATTATTTAAATGATAAAGTAAAGTTACAAAGTCAAGGTGGATTATTTAAATAATAAAGAGAAGTGACAAAATCAAGAAAGATTATTTAAATAATAAAGTGAGATGACAAAATCAAGAAGGAATATTTAAATGATAAAATATTGGAGAACTTTCTATTTATGGAAAGAGGTTAACCCTAAAATAAGGAAAATAGGTTAAGTGACCTAGAGGATGAAAGTATAAATAAGATAGCAATGGTCTCTTGCAAAACATCCTTATTGTGGATCAATGGAGAGCTTCGTGTGAGAATATATTTTGGAGTATTGATGGAGAGATTCTTGGGAGAGATTCTTGTGAGAGCATCTTTGGTGTGGATCTCTTGAGAATGATTGAAGATATATTCTGAGAAATAGAGTGTGAGGAGGATCTCATGGATGCATTGAATTTTTGGCAAGTCTAAGATCATGACGGCGAAATTCTTAAAATTACAGAAAAAACCCTATTTTCCGTTGCGTACGTGAGTTGTCTGTGTATAGGGTGCATATACACAAGTTGTCTGTGTACAAGGTGCGTACAGTACGCGGGCTATCAGTGTACATGGAGTGTACAGTGGATAAAATTATGGAGATTTGTGGTTGAGTTGATGACAAGTTGTTGAATACTGAAGCAGGTTCCAGATCTTCATTATATGGGCTCAGATATATCATTGAAACACTGGTAAGGTTACATTATTGTCTTCATGGATAGAATTGCTTATTGTGTTGTAAATTCCTAGGGAATTCTTGGTATGGTTTCTATGATGAGGTTTATGTTGGTTGATGGAGTGAGAAGCACTCGTATGATTCAGTACCGATATGATGGCTATAAGTATGTTGATTGCTTATGCATGATTGAGTAGAATTCATATTGATTGGTTGTGAAGTATGAGTAAGCTATTGGAGAGCTTGGATGTATTGTGACTGGCTGGTGGTCAGTTTGGACAATGACAAACAAAATATATTGATAAATTGGTTGCAGAGGATCTGAGTTGATCTTGAAGGATAAACCCTAATGGCTTAGAAGGTATATGCAGGTTGTATTAATGTTTGGGAGCATATACGCAGGTTGTAGTACTGCTTGGGTGCGTATACACGTGGGTTGTACTACTGGTAGGGAGCGTACACATGCATGTTGCACTACTAACAGGTCACATACCTATTGCAGATTGATATCTGTTGAGGATTTTTTCCTCGTCTCAATTGATGCTAAGGATGTAAGTTGAGTCTTTCATTATAGAGATGGTGCTCTTGTAGAGTTGTTCTCTATTCGGTTGTTGCTGAAAAAACCCAAGGATTGTAGTCCATAATAAAAATAAAATTTCACATACATCTTGTGTTCTTTATGGTGATGACTTGTTGATGATATATTGCTGATATATGTTCACATCTAACTGGTTATAAATGACAGCAATGAGTAATGAGTAAAATGTTGAATGCTAACTAATGAGTTTTGTGAAAGAGGGAAGTTTTGTAAGTAAAAAATCCCCACACTCATTCACCCCCCCTCTAAGTGTGGTAGGTGTGTCCAACAATTGGTATCATAGAAGGCCTTCACTACAAGCCTTAACAATCTTGAAGGATATCCATAGACACACAATTGGAAGATGAAGTTTCAATCCTTGATGAGGAAAACTATTCTACTTGGAGAATAGATATGAGACTACATTTGAAGACAATGGGAGCAACAATTTGGAAGGCAGCCATTGGTGGATCAGTTCCTTTGAAGAACAAGTCAAAGTTTGCAGCTCAAAGAGAGGGAAAGAAGAATGATGCATTGGCTCTCAAGACCATTCTTAGTGAACTCTCAAGCCCTATCAAAGAAAGCATGAAACAATGCACTTCCGCCAAGGATCTATGGCTAAAGCTAGAGGAGACATATCAAAGCAAGAAAGAAAAGGAAGATATTGAAGACCACTCCATCAATATTATCAAAGATAAAGAATCTCCAAAAACCCTTGATTGTATTGTTTCTAAATGTGATCTTGAAAACATTTCAAGTGAAGATGGCAAAAAGGAAGATCTTGAAGATATTTCAAATGAAGGTAAAGAATCATGTGATGATGTTGACAAAAGAGAATATCTTGAACACATTTCAAATGAAGGTAAATAATCTACACAAACCCTTGATTGCAGTAATTCAAAATTTGATGATGTTGAATTTTTCTCTACAAGTGAAGAACAAAATCTATAAGTAGTTTGGATAAAATCAATTGATTGTTATCCCATGGAAGAAGTAGAGGAAAAACTATTGGAACTTAAAAGGAAGGTTGAAGATGGTTTATATGAATATAGAAATGACCACTATTATATAGACTATAGCTATCTTTTGGATAACACTAAAAAGTTTCTCAAGAAGAGTCAAAGTCACATCTTGAAGTTAAAGGGAATGCTCAAAAAACTAGAAGAAAGTAGTAAGATTCAATTATAAGAAAAGGAAGAAGAGATCACAAGACTAAAGAATGAAAAAGAAGATATGAATGTAGATCATGAGATTAACAGAAGTTTTGAAACTATTGTCCATCTCAAGACCCAAATTGAAGAAGCCAAAAGGATGTAGGAACTATTGAAGAATCAAATAAAAGAAAAGGAAGAGTCATGTTGTAAGTTAGAAGTTGAAATTGTTGATCTTAGAAAGAAAGTGGAGAAGTCAAATAAATTATTGAATAACTCACTAATCTTGGATGAGATATTGGAAATTCAAAGATCACCATATGATAAATTAGGTATTGGATACAAAGAAGAAGTTACACATGCTGAAGCAAGCACCTCAAAGAAGCATGGGGTAAGTCCATCAAAGAAGGAAGACAATGTTGCAAAGCAACCATCTACACAAGGCAAAGAAAATTTCAAAAGACATCAAGAAGCTATTCTTGGGACACCAAAGCAAAGGTATGAAAGTATTTTTCATGGGTATTGTTATTCATGCAATGGATATGGTCACAAGGCTTTTGAATGTAGATCTTATGAAAGGAGATATAATGGAAGATTTTATAACACCATGAGGTGTTGGAGATGTGATCAAGTAGGACACATTGCTATTCATTGTAACACCATGAGATGCTATAACTATAGTGGATTTGGCCACAAATCCCGGGAGTGTTGGAACACAAGAAGAAATTCCATGATGAGGACTTCACAAAGCATGTTAGAAGAAGGAATGAAGTAAGGAAGGGAGACATCTTTGAAAAGGTGGATGCTCAGAGCTCAATTTCTGAGGAGCAAGGAAAGCTACAGAAGTGGGTGAAGAAGACAAAGCAGCCAAAACAAAATGAAAGACTAAAAGGAAGTTAAAAAGTGTCATCTATTAAGGCATACGCAGGTGACAGTGGTGAAATTCGTGTACATACATAGGCTGACCTTGAATAGGTCATGTACATACGCGAACTATTGTGTAGTAGGCTGCGTATATGTGGTAAAGCCTTGGGGAAAAGGCAATGCACATGGCTTGCAACTTAATGTGATGGGATAACTCTATGATGCAGGGTCTGACATTGTTTGTTGTAGGTTCTGACACTTTTTGCTGCAGGTTTTCATGAATCTATATTGGATTATGTAAGGTGATGATGTAAAATAAAATCTTGGGTGCATGGAACTTGTTGGGTATGTGTTATATTCTTTGCATGTGTGTGTGTGGGCGCGTTAGATATGACAACTGCATCTGACGATCCCTTGTACTAGTGCCCTATTTGTGCCATGTGCGTCGGGTGCTTTCCTAGGGGGATCCCAGGGGGGGGGGGGCAAGTATTCCCCCCCTAGCTACGTGTAGTGTTCGGGGCAACGCTCCAAAAATTTTTTGGGCGGTTTTTGCTATTTTTAGCAATTTACTAAAAATAATCCCAGTTTTAGGGATTAGGATTTTGGTATCTACGGAATACCTAAGAACATTGTATATATCGTATAGTGAATGGTGAAATTCGATATAATGAATATAAGAAAGGTTTTCTCGGTTGAGGGTTTCCAGTATAACATCTCTGTGTACTATGTGTATGAGCCATTGATTAAATTTTGTTTTTCTTAAGAATCTATATGCATTGTTTTACTTCACAGGTTTAAAACTTACAGCACTAACCCATGAACATGGATTGATGCATTTTCTGTTGAAGAACAATGCTGGTTATGACAGTGAATTTATGGCACCTTGGTGATGTATTGGAAAGCTTACTTGTTGGAAATCTTGATGCATTTGGAATATGGGCTACACATTGGGACATGTGGTTGGTGAGTTGATGAGATGATCATGTTGTACATCATTTATGATATATAGTTGATGCATGATTTCTATGTTTCTAGTACACTGGTAGTGGCACCTACTAGCAGGTTGATTGGCACATGTTTCATGGAGGATTTGGCATACATGTATGGGATTCATCATTTTGTGGTATTGGTGCATGGTGGTGTACATGTTTTGGTACACTCATATATGGCATATGCTTGATGATACTACACCATTGGTATTACTTGGTTAGCACAACAATTGGTATTTGTTTGTGGCACTTGGTTCATGATGGAGACATATCATGAGTGATATGATACATTGTTTGGCATGTTGGTATATGCACATGGTTGGCATATTGGTAGATGCACATGGTTGGAATATTGGTGGATGCACATGGTTGGCATATTGGTAGATGCACATGTTGGCATATCAATAGAGGCATATGATTGATACATTCCATGGATGATATATTTTTGCACATTTCATGATGTTAATGTACATAGTTGTTTTGCATGATGAGCACACATTTTTGTACAAGATGTAATTGGTTGATATTTTGCTCATGATTATTTATTTCATTGTTGACATATCTTTTGCTTCATGATGCTCGGTATGGCATGAGTTTGATGCATAAACAGGTCCAAGGATCGTTATATGGTATCGTATTGTTCATATTGCAGAGAAGATAGGGGAGACATACCCATAGGGGGATTCATTATTCTTCCCATGATTCTAGGAGGAGATATTTATTAGATGCATACCTAGAAAAGAGCCCTATATTTGAAGAAAAAGCACAAAAGCATAATTGCAGGGGGAGCAATGGTCACAGGGGGAGTATGTTCGATGTATCTTCGGCATTACATCAGAGTGATATCCCTTTCTCAAAAGGGGATAGATTATTTAGAGGAAGATCAAAGGCACTCAGACAGGGGGAGAATCCCCAAGGAAATCTCAAGCAGGGGGAGTAGCCCCAAGAGGAGAATGGCCCTTTTCCATTGATGTCAAAGGGAGAGAGATAGTCACATTGATGTGATTGATTATTATTGATTGGGAGAGATAGTCACATTGACTATTGATGTATATCATGCCTTATATACATGTTGACATCAATAATTGGTAATTGGTGTTCACTTCAATGTTGGTATTGCCATCAATGCCAAAGGGGGAGATTGTTGGATCATGTTGTCATTGATGCCAATGGTTTGATTGATTGATGTTATTAATTTATGTCAAGTGATTGATTGATGTCAAAGGATTGATTGATTGATGTATTGTCCTTGATGAGAATGCATAGATGAAGATGGATCAATGAGTTGTCATTGATATGATGAAGATGGATCAATGAGTTTTCATCGATACATTATGAAGATGGATCGATGTGGTTTCATTGGTATATGATGCATTGTTGAAAAATTTATAAATGAATCATTATTGTCTTATCATGATTGATAAAGTGCACAAATGGATGAACTCCAAAATGGTCCCCTTATGGTGAAAGCCCTCACGGGAAGACGCTTTGCGGATTGAGTTATACTAGAAGAATGGTTGGAAGACTCATTCTTGTATGTGGAATAATGAGATGAATATAAATGAATTTTTTGGTGAAACTATCATATATGGATAGTTCTTTTCATACCATTTACGGTGGTATGTGGAACGTCACATAACTCCTCACAGTTTGAGAGTTATGGCCTTACGAAGTTGGAGGACCCTCACATGTTGTCTTGAAGCCCACAAGGTCAAAGAAGTCAAAGTTCTTGAAAAGAATAAATCATTATTTAAATGATAAAGTAAAGTGACAAAGTCAAGGTGGATTATTTAAATAATAAAGAGAAGTGACAAAATCAAGAAAGATTATTTAAATGATAAAGTGAGATGACAAAATCAAGAAGGAATATTTAAATGATAAAATATTGGAGAAATTTTTATTTATGGAAAGTGGTTAACCCTAAAATAAGTAAAATAGGTTAAGTGACCTAGAGGATGAAAGTATAAATAAGATATAAATGGTATCTTGCAAAACATCCTTATTGTGGATCAATGGAGAGCTTCTTGTGAGAATATCTTTTGGAGTATTGATGGAGAGCTTCTTGGGAGAGATTCTTGTGAGAACATCTTTGGTGTGGATCTCTTGAGCATGATTGAAGATATATTCTGAGAAAGAGAGCATGAGGAGGATCTCATGGACACATTGAAGTTTTTTCAAGTCTAAGATCATGACAGCGAAATTCTCATAATTACAGAAAAACCCTATTTTCTGGTGCGTACGCAGGTTGTCTGTGTATAGGGTGTGTATACGCAAGTTGTCTGTGTACAAGATGCATACAGTACGTGGGTTTTCACTGTATAGGGAGCATACAGTGGATAAAATCATGGAGATTTGTGGTTGAGCTGATGACAAGATGTTGAAGGTTGAATCAGGTTCCAGATCTGCATTCTATGGGCTAAGATCTATCATAGAGACACTGGTAAGGTTACATTATTGTCTTGATGGATAACATTGCTTATTATGTTGTGAATGCCTAGGGTATTCTTGGTATGGTTTCTATGATGAGGTTTATGTTGGTTGATGGAGTGATATGCACTCTTACGATTCAGTACTGATATGATGGCTATAAGTATGTTGATTGCTTATGCATGATTGAGTAGCATTCATATTGATTGGTTGTGGAGTATGAGTATCCTATTAGAGAGCTTGGATGTATTGTGACTGGCTGGTGGTCAGTTTGGATAGTGACAAACAAAAGAGATTGATAAATTGGTTGCAGAGGATCTGAGTTGATCTTGAAGGATAAACCCTAATGGCTTAGAAAGTATTCGCAGGTTGTAGTACTGTTTGGGAGTGTATATGCAGGTTGTAGTACTGCTTGGGTGCGTATACATGCGGGTTGTACTACTGGTAGGGCACGCACACACGTATGTTGCACTACTGACAGGTTGCGTACCTATTGCATATTGATATATGTTGAATATTGTTGCTTCATCTCATTTGATGCTGAGGATGAAAGCTGAGTCTTTCATTATAGAGTTGGTTCTCTTGTAGAGTTGTACTCTATTTAGTTGTTGCTGAAAAACCCCAAGGATTGTAGTCCGTAATAAAAATAAAATTGTACATACATCTTTTGTTATTTGTGGTGATGACTTGTTGATGATATATTGTTGATATATGTTCACATCTAACTGGTTATAAATGACAACAATGAGTAATGAGTAAAATGTTGAATGCTAACTAATGAGTTTTCTAAAAGAGGGAAGTTTTGTAAGTAAAAGAGCCCCACACCCATTCACCCCCCCTCTAAGTGTGGTAGGTGTGTCCAACAATATCTTCTCTCCAAAATGCACCCACAATCTGCAAAACCTGGAACACGCTCCAACACCTAGCTCTCCTGCCATTTTGGGTGCGTGGGCAGATTTGGCGCGTAGTTAGAACTGCTAGCACCTTTTTCGATGGAGGTTATGGTCGCATGGGGTACATTGGTTCCACGTGGCCGAGGGTCGGTGATATAAACCCGCACCCATTGACTAGTTCCCCATATCTCCACGTCCATGGTCATATGGAGTAGTGTTTTATGGTGTGACCAAGGGTTGGGGCCAAGCTCGACCCTTTGTTTCCACCAAATGAACTACAGTTCAAGTTTAAAGAAGTGGTGATCATATGGATTAAGAAACACATGTAGGCGGGCTGGTGGCCCGGCCTACGCGAAGACTTTCCCACGCCAGAGGTCCCAGTTTAGACCCTCGCGAAGCCAAACCAAAATTTTACCAAACAAAAGGGGTGTCATGTGGCGGCCCCTGGCTGGGGCAAGTGGCACCCTCTCATTCACCCACAAACATGCCATGTTTCAATAGTGGATTGGTCCACGTAAACCAATGTAGAGTCAGTCTTCCATGTCACATTTCCACACCATATGTACGATCGTACGGACTATATGATCAAATTCCACGTGGCATGTACAGACTGTACAGTTAGCAATTTTGTATGTTTGGAAAAATGAACAGAATTTGATATCTCCCTCATACAAACTTTGTTTGAGCCCATTCAAGTAGCATTGGGATCGTGAGGATGAGATATATGCAATGAATCCATTTACGAGCAATTTCAAACACTTTGATTTTTGAGCATTTTTTTGATCCCATGGATCGCTACCAAAACCCTAATCCCTTAATCTGGGATTAATTTAGAAAACCGCTAAAAATAGAAAAATCTGCTAAAATAGAAAGAACCGCCAAAAAAAAAAATTGGGGCGTTACCCAAAACGTTGTGCATAACCAGGGGGGGAATCCAGCCACCCTTGGGACTATTATCCCCGATTTCTAGGGATAACTAGGAGATCATGTCTCGAGGCCCACAGGTCCTAGATATGGAGTACCGAGAGCAAGATTGACCTGAGCATGGCCCTGGTGGGCCCATCCTTCTCCTCCTTCGCCAGATTTGTCCTGTCAGTAGCAGCAACATCCATCACCATCGGCTTGGACTTTCATCAGAGAAGACTCTTGCTCCATGAGGTAATTGGTCCAGGTATCATGGTATGTGTCATGTTTTATCGTTATAACTTTATTATATATGCATCAGGTTCCTTACATTTCTGACAACTGCTTGGATCTTACACTAACCCACTTGACCATTGTTGGAGGGATTAACAGGGGTTCCCTAGAAACCTTGTATCCATGGGTTTTGGTTAGCCACCAGGGGGGATTTGAAGGGCCATCGTCCGTTCCCACCATATTATCATTTTACATCTTATCTCCCATACATCCATCCCATTCCCCTAGTCTGGCCATTGGGATGACCTATTTGAGGGGTTACACTTTGTCCTGTGGGAAGAAGGGGATAAAGCCCCAGGGGGTAAAAGCAGCTAGTAAAATATAGAATCCATAGGAAATAAAACCTAGAGATGTTTTACCAAGGGATCCCCGAGAAGGCAATAAAAGGCCTCTCGATAAGAAACAAAAGGGACCCGAAGAAAAGTAATAAAACAAGACCTAACCAATAGGATGGGAGGTCTCATCACGAGCTGACAAATTATGTTCATAGGTATCTAGCAGTATGACGTTGCCATTATTTGGTTACCACGCTAGGGAAATGACCTTTAGCTGCATGGCCAAGGGAAAGGGGGTCTCATCACGAGCCAACCTTATCATTTCTGCGAAAATACCAGTGGGTAACATTGTCAGCTCTCATCACCATGCCAAGGCAGTGTCCTTTGGTCAGACCTTGAAGTAAAAAAGAAATAAAAAGTAATAAATAAGGAAAGAATAAAGGCAATAAGGGGCTTGGAAAAAACTGCATCCATGACAGGTACAACTCGCCTCCTACAAAGGCACCCACGGACAATACCTACCCCTGGTCTTCACTATGACTGGACATCCTTAGACCATACCACCTCATGCTACATGGCTTGAATGATGTCCTTTGGAAACTTTCCTCTTCTTATGGATACTGGCCCAATAGGTTACCTTGTCCTTTTCTTCAGCTTTGTATAGTAGATCAGTGTAATATCTTTGATCTATTAGAGGATATGCTAGGGATTTTATGCATATATTTGATAAATTTAATGATGAAATATGATTGACATTGCTATGATCCCGAGGACTAATGAGCCCATGGAGGGAGAAGTTTTTGATGTCCAGGACCATGCCCGATGGATAGGTACCACCGGTACACATGGGAAGATGATTATCTCGGACCTCCATGGGGATGAAGAGCCCATCAGGTGGTTGTTGGGATGGCAGAGACAGGACAGGGACGTGATGAGCCTTTGTACATGAAGAAAAGAAGGACATTCCACCCAGGACACTTCGACAGAGCCCGGTCTAGGGGGGATGACCCACTTCATATGGAACGTTTTCCTCTTGATGGACAAGATGTCACCCAGGAGATATGGACATCACCTTGAAGCGTGTGGCAGTTTGATGAGTTACTGGCATGTGTGGCAGCTTGGAGGAGCCCTAAAAGGTCTAACGTCTAACTTCTGGATGATGGATATGCCCAAAAAGGGCCAACGTCTCCCTCAGAAGGGCTTGATGTCCCACCTTTTTCTCATTTTATGTCATTTGTCTAGCAGTTAATGTAAAAAAAGTGTAAATTTTGTAGTCAGCCTTGTCGGTTGTTTTAATGACCTATTTTGTAATTTAAAGGTCATGGATTGATATATATTGAGGAAGTTTTTCCCTCATTTGAAGATAGAACAACTCAGTCTCTTGTGAGATACTATCTTTTGCGCCCTAGTTTGGTATTTTTGGTGTTTTAAGTGAGGCGCAACTCTTCTTGGAGGATTTCTCTTGGCATATATGGCATTTCTCTCAAGGAAGGTTTACAACTAGGGTTTGATTATGCTTTCTTCATGACATGTAAGTGAATTTTTCATGCAAAACTTCTTAAGTGAATGGTTGTAGGCTTAATTTCTTACATTTTTCTATTATATTGCTACATCTTGAAACCGTAGGTAACAAGCACACAAGTAGGTCATTGCTATATGTCCCCTTGTTTGAGAAATAGTTTTAGCCATTGAAAAAGGAAGATATAGCCTAGTCGTTGCTACACTTTTCTCTCTTTTTCTAAGCTAGCGTTGAAGTTATAGGTTGAAAAGAGGAGACATCCTAGGCCTAGTTAGACTACACCTAGGGTTTCACCTCCTAGGGTTTGAAGGCCTTGCCTTTGCAACACCTT
>JZKD02S0068530.1:122508-142270 GCA_000966675.3 Picea glauca
CAAATATACATATTGTGTTGTTATTGTTTTGTTCTGGGCAGGTACTTTCAACAGGGACTTCACTTCTTTATTGGCTGATTAGTCAGACTATCTGATACTGGTGGTAACCTGCAAGGAGGGAAATCTTAACACTTGACCTTGTATCCATTGCCTCTTCAAACCCCAGGTTACCGGGGACGTCTCCCCTGGGCTAACCTCCCTAAACAGAAAGAACCTCCCCATCGAGGTGACATTGGGTGGGGAAGGCTCYTGTTACGCCAGTTTGTCCACTATCCTATAGCCTGTGACCTAAAATACAAACTGCACGATAACAGGGACCCCCCCAGGAAAGTGCCTGGTGCACACGACACATAGAAAAAAGGAAGTTGGGATCGTTAGACGTAGTTGTCGAATCCGACACTCCTACACACACATATGCAAAGAATATAACACATACCCAACACCCCTTTACTCAAAGATAAGTGTTTCATTGTTTCTTGAGTGATCCCTGGAAGAAGCATCTAGAAGGTCCATACAAGGCTTTTCTCTTTTACCCAACATCAATCAATCTAGGCCTTCATCCCCTTCTTCCCATAGAATGAGGGGCAACCCCTTCTTAGGTCAATACATCCTAAAATCCCAAGAGATAAGGAAATAGGGGGGAACAATGATGGAAAGTGGTAAGTATGGTCGGGACCGGTACGATGGCTCATTAGGGGAGTTTCTAGTAGCAAACCCATCCCCAAGGAAGACCACTTACTAGGGAAGAATGTCAACCACCAAGGTGAAGCAGGGAAAAAGACATAATGTATAAGCATATATCATGAAATCTAGAGAAATCTAAGACACAACATGCTCAAATGGATTAAATATTGAAATTATGCTCACCATAATACTGACTTGTACCTCATGGAGCAAGGACCACTGCCTTTCAGAAGCCAGTTGACGTGGTGGATGCCATCTGAAAATATGTGACCATTTGTGGTGGTGAGAGAGGTGTCCCACTATGTGCAAAAGGGTATTGTTGGTCATGTAGTCTCTCGACACTCCATATCTGCAACCTGAGGGCCTCAAGACATATTCTCCTTAGTTATCCACAAAATGGGGATAACACCCATACAAAAACAATATCTAGTGGACTCGGTAAGCAAAATATTGTCCTCCGTTTCTCCTATTTAAAAACTAAAAGAAAACATGAATATACATGCCAATTTAACCAATTTTAAACTTATCACACGGCTTCAATCTGCTTGAAGAAAACAAGATCTTGGATCTTGTAGATCCCACACTTGGAAAGGATTATGAAATCAAAGAGGTTGTATGACTTATTCATGTTGCTCTTCTTTACACACAAGTCCAGTCATCACGACGCCCATCAATGAACCATGTTTTGCATATGCTCATGGGAGAAGCTCCTATGCCAAGCATGTTCAAGGGATCAAGAGAACATAACACCCAAGTTGAACTTATCATGACGCCCCTCGGTAGCAATACTGGAGTAGAAAGATTTTGATGAGCTCATAGTCAAGATCAGCCATCACCATTGGGTGTTCGGCCGAGTTATTTATAGAAAAATGGTTATAAAATAGACCAAATAGTACACCCTAAACCCGAATAATTTAAATTTACCATGCTTTACCATGCATACCCAAAGGGTTAATAACAAACAAATCCCTTAAATAACTTTTTTTACTAGGAAAATAAAAAAAATAATGTTTTTCACTAAGTTATAAATTATATAATTTTGGATTTATTATTTTAATATGTTTACAACTTTATCATGTAAATTAACATGTTATATATATATATATATATATATATATATATATATATATATATATATATATATATATATTCTACTTTCAATTTCAAGTTTTAAGATATATATAGTTATTCAAGTTTTTCATGATAAAAATTTGGAGAAAAAAAATTATAGTTTAATTAATAAAAATAAATTAAATATGTAATTAAAAATAATCATATATAAATTATATATTATTTTTCAATGATTTATAATGATAAAAATGTATTAATTAGAGCTATTTTTAGGGGATTGTACCAAGTTTATCTGGCATCAATCCTTAATTGTTGAATTTTTTGATGTCTTCTCCCAATTAAAATCATTGTAAGAATATTGAACTCTAATCTCCTAGCAAACAAAACCAACACCTTAACTAATCAAATTAGCAAAAATTGACCAGACCTTTCCTCTACATCAACATTCATTAATTTCTTTGTATTTACGAAAGTATTTCACATTCACATAATAAGAAATTACTTTTACTTTTTAAATGAAAGTCAGCTTACTCCGGTTGCTTTTCACATGTAGGTAAGGTTACTTTTAACATTTATGAATTATATTACTTTTTATATTTTAAATTTACTTAGTATATCACTCGAGATGCAAGGAGATGAAGGGTGGTCAGATCGTGTGCAATGCCGATTGTGGTGTTGATAATTGATTCAGCTGCAGTGTTAGACCAATTGTTATTTGGGTTTTTTTAATTAATTTTAAATATTGCAAAATAACTAAAATAATATGATATATATCAAGGTAAAATAATCATATTACAATGATATTAATCAATGAAAAAATAAAAGTAACAAAATTAGGAAAAAATTACAAAATTAGGAAAATTGTTTGATTTTTTTTTGAAAAAAAAACAAATTAATATATAAATTTAAAGTAAAGTAAATAATATTGAGTTATGTCTCCAAAATGCACCAATTAATGTATAGGTGGTCCAAGGGAAAGCTATAGTCAAGGACTAATAATCAAATGGTGTAAATGGTCAATATAGAAGTTGAAAGGTTTGGTAAAGGTCGGGAGGGAGTTTAATTACTTCAACTCCCACTTTGAATATAAATATGTAAATCAAAACCAAGAGGGGGATTTTTGTTTTAGTATGGTAAACTATTTTAATTGTTAATGGAGAAATTATCATTGGCCAAAATTTTGCAGAATTCATGTAATTATAGTTGTAGAGTGTTCTCTTTTCTTGTGATGCACTCGAAAGTTGTGAAGTTTGATTTTATGTTGTTGATGCATTGGAAAGTTGTGAAGTTTGATTTTATGTTGTTATAGAGTGTGTTTATGAATTTAGTGTATTGTTTCTCTTTCTTTTGTATTATTTTGGCTAACCTTTGGTATAGAATTGGAAAGTTGTGAAGTTTGATTTTATGTTGTTATAGAGTGTGTTTATGAATTTAGTGTATTGTTTCTCTTTCTTTTGTATTATTTTGACTAACCTTTGGTATAGAATTGTGTTGAAAGCTATGTTTGCAACGTTTCCTCAATCTAATTGTGAATTTAATCTAGCTCATTGTGTTGTACTAAATTCTTAGACTTTCATGTTTTTCTTCTTATTTACTAGATTAGAACAACCACATGCATTTGCATATAAACCCAGAATTTACATAAATAAAGTAATATCTTGATCATGCATATTTGCCCAAAATTTGCATAAGATAAAGTATTTTGACATGTTATAAAAACACACATCACATCCACTCCACTCTAGAATTTGCATAGATAAAGTATTTTGACATGTTAGAAAAACACACATCCACTCTACTCTAGAGTTTCAATCTGCTTTTTGCATGCATTCTTATTCTATTATCTCACTTGTGAAAGCACTTCACGTGGCAAAGTTTGAAATATAGGGTTTAAAACTTTCACCTTGAAACTTATTTGGTATAATCAATTGATTGATGTTATGGCCTGAAAAAATATGTATTGGCTAATCCCAACTGTCAATGTATAAGAGCCTTCATTTCACTCAAACTCTGTCATTATACCACATATCAATTATTTATTGGTTGGAAACATCAAGAGTTATATGTATGACAATGACTACAATCTGAAACTATTAGTTTTGTACTCTAGTGTGTTTAGCTTGCATATTGATCTGCATACCAGGATAATGAATAGAATCATTGAATTATCTAGATTGGTGCTTTTATGTTGAATTGCACTCATTGAACAGTGTAAAAATTGAGTTTGCAAAATATAATAAAAATTGGGTTTGCAAAATATCAATTACCAGGATAATGAATAGAATCATTGAATTATCTAGATTGGTGCTTTTATGTTGAATTGCACTCATTGAACAGTGTAAAAATTGAGTTTGCAAAATATAATAAAAATTGGGTTTGCAAAATATCAATGTATGACATTCAAAATCCCACATCTATATTGCAAATTTGGTTTATGTTTTTAATAATGGGTTCTAGTGCTTTGTGCCGGTTATTAAAGAGATTTGACATTGGATATCTTAACTTTATCATGAATTTTAAGATTCATTTTTGAAGTATAAAACTTATGAAAGGTTTGCACCTCAAGGTTGGTTCATATCATCAAAATTTTAGTTGATTATCATTATTATTATGTATGTGTTTTAGATGAATTTTATCATTGGAAATTTACTAAATATCATCTATAATTTAGAAAACACTATCAAAAAGAAGAAGACCACTTCAAAAGTTTCCCACTTTTCTTGTATCCACACATGCTATTTTTCTCATCTTTTCATATGAGAAAGGAAGTTGATTTTGAAAACCATTTAAATTTTTAAATCCAAATGTTGCAATCAAGATCATACCCTATCTCTCTTGCTTTCCTATAGTAATAGTGTCTTCCTCCAATCTCATATGTTTCTCATAATTCCATTTACATTTTATTATATGTTTTTGGTTTTCATGCATATTATATATCTTATATATTAATAGGATAACAATTTTAATGTGAAAATACTAACAGAGGAATCACACCAAGATAACCAAAGCACTGGACTTTCTATATGTAATGTTAAAGTCATTTCACTTGATATTGGCATTATTTTTGTGTTGAAGATCAATTTTCGTGATATCATTTATTCAGTTAATGCACTAAATAATTTTTTATTGTATTATAATTGTTTATTGTTTTGAATTATATTGTTGAAATCATTACAAGGTCTTGATTACTTTTTCACTTTATCTTCAATGAAATCAATGCTCACTGTATTGTCAGTGAAATCAATACACATTATTGTTTTTTTATATCATTATTGAAATAAATGCAACTACTTTATGTCTATGTGTTATATGTGTTATATGTGTTATAGCATTGTTGAAATCAATGCACCTAAGTGACTGCTCTAAATCTATTTTCATTGTACCATCACTAAAATCAATGCAACTACATGATGCCTATCCATTATATCATTGTTAAAATCAATGCAACTACCTATTTTGTGTTATTTTTATAACTAAATTTGATCTCTCTTATTTATATTATAAATATATGAATCCAAAAAGAATTATGCTATCCAAAGTCTTTCATAATGTAAAATAACAAGCATTCAAACAACTAAATTGCAAAAAATTAGTAATTAATATTAATATTCTATGGAATATTGGATTTACCACTCATCAATATCTCAAAAAATTTAGTCTATCTAATTTTTTTGTGACTTATGTGATTAGTATTGTAACTTATTTATTTCATATTATATTTTATAATTTTGGTGATTTGAGTAGATTCATAGATTTTTTCAACTTTTAATTTTATAATTTTGTTGTTAGTAAGTATTGTTAAATAATAGTGTTTACCACCCTAATTATCCTCTTCAAACACGTTTATGTACCTTCACCTTGGAATTTGTTAATAAGGGTCACCTTGTAAGTGGATAATGAAGTTACCAAGAAAATTAATGGGCATGATGCAGAATTCTGAATCACCAAGAGAAGATTCGGATTTGACACTGTCATTAAAAAAAATCATACCCATTTTAGTTAGCCAATTCCTTCACACTCAGCTCTTACCGTTTCTCAATGATTTGTTTTTTTTTTATCTTTACTTGTGTGCTCTGGTGCAATTCATTGATATACGCTGGTGCTTTGATAACGTATGCACAGAATGTAGAAGATGTTTATGGTTTCAACATTATGATAATAAGAAAGTTACACTTGTGGACTTAGTCTTAGGAAAGGAACGACAATCTTTATAGGTATATGCACACTGTTATTTTTGGGAAGATTTCATAAAGTTTGATTAGTGAGTTATTTTGTTGACGAAATATTTTTATTGTTAGATGTTTTGAGAGGGTTTTTATATTTTATATGTGATATGGTGTTATAAGTTCTACTTACACCATTTTTATTTGTTAGATGTTTTTTATTTGTTAGATGTTTTGAGAGGGCTTTTATATTTTAGATGTGATATGGTGTTATAAGTTTTGCTGACACCATTTTTATTTGTGTTTATATGTATATTTGAAGCATTGTTTTAAGATTTATGAATGGTGTGATCCTATATGGATGAACAGTTTTGTGTTAGAGGAATATATTTAAAAGAAAATAAATTGTTATTAATGTTTTTTTTTAGAGGAATATATTTAAAAGAAAAGAAATTATTGTTAATGATTTTGATATGATGACTAAAAGTCTTTTTTGAGTAAGAGGATAAATTTGATTGGAGTAGTATTTGGTTTTATGTATGGGATTAAGGTTAGGTGTTATTAGAAAGCATATAAATCACAAAGGGATAATGGCTTTCTTGTTGTTACTATCTAAGCTGAAACCCTCTTTTGATCTTGCAGTGAGACCCAAACAAAGTTGCTTCTCATTGAGTAACAACTCATCTTCCTTGGACCTAAGGGTTAACAAACCAAAACTCAAAGACATCTAGCAAGAGTAAAAGTCTACCCCTTACAAATTACAAATGGCTTATTTCAAGTGACATGGTTTTTTATGATTCAACACCCAATAACAACCAGTAAAAGATATCCTCACTACTTATTAACAACTAAGTTATCATAAATTTTACCAACTTAAAAAAATTAAAAAATTAAATATAAAACAAGTTGTTAAATAAAACATGATGGAAAATTATTAACCACAATAAACTAAAACATAGATGCATAATAACTCGTGGGGTTTCAGTACCCATCTTGATATTAAATAGAAAACATAGATTACAAATGGATCTCAAGGGATCTATGAACTAAGTGCAATAAACTAAAACTAATCATAATGTCTAACTATGACTAATTTGGAGTCTAGTTGAGCTAACTCGGTTGTGCTGGCAAACCAAATGGTCAGGTGGAGATTATTATTAATTCTAACACTCCCCCATTAATCTCAATTGTTACAGTCATCAACACTTACAATGCCTAAGTGTTGTCTTTGAAATTCAAAAACAATTTTTCCTAATGGTTTTGTAAAATTGTCTTCTAGCTTATCTCTTGATCCACATAATTGAAGAGAAATATCATCGTTATTGATAACCTCTTGAATGAAATGAAAGCGAGTGTCAATGTGCTTTCTTTTCTTGTGAAATACATGATTCTTTGACAATGCAATGACTAAGTTGTTATAACAAAAAATAAGAGTTCGCTCATTTTCCATATGTGCCAAATCATTTAAAAGTCTTCTCAGTGATACAACTTGACATGATGTTGAAGTTGCAGCAATATACTTTGTCTCTGTTGAAGATATTGCAACTATGGGTTGGATTTTTGATGCCCATGAAATAATATCGGTACCTAAATGAAAATCATAACCAGATGTGTTTTTCTTGTCATCTATATTGCCTGCAAAATCACGGTATGTGTACCCTCCAAGTGAGTAGTCTTGAGAAGTTGTGTACCAGAAGCCATAGTTGATTGTCCCTACAACATACCTTATTATTCTTTTTCCAACTTTCCAATGAGAATCATTGGGGGATTCCATAAACCTAGAAACAAAACTTGTTGCAAACATTATATCGGGTCTAGTTGCAGTAAGATACATGAGACTACCTACCAGCCTCTTATATAAAGTTGAATCAATTGTTGAGCTTTCATCTTATTTGCTCAATTTTTTTTCGTAGTGCTATAGGAGTTTCTGATGGCTTGAATTTATCCATTCTAAACCTTTTCAAAATATCTACAACATACTTTTGTTGACAGACAAAAATACCATTGGTAAATTACTCAACTTCAATTTCCTAAAAATATTTCATGAGTCCAAAATCAGTCATCTCAAACTTTGTTTTCATGTCAGCTTTAAACTCTTTTAACATCAAGTTTCCTGTATAAATCATATCATCAACATAAATACAAACAATGAGTATTTTACCTTCTTGATTTGTCTTTGTATAGAGTGTTGGCTCATTATTGGTCCTGTTGAATCCATTGTTGATCAAATAAGAGTCAATTTCATTGTACCAAGTGTAACATCTCGCTCTTGCGAGCACATGTTATTAACTTATTCTTTAAGGACATTTGCGTGCAAGTGATACGGTTTTAGTATATGGTTGTATTTTCGCTTATGGATTCTTATGATCATGTTGATGGATTATGATGTTATGTTATTCGATATTTATGTATTGACAAATGCTATTGACGAGTTTCCCATGAGTGTGCAGGATGCTTGACAGATCGAGGATGTTGATGGCATCAATGAACCTCCTTGTACTCTGGATCGAGTTAGAGAGTGGATTGTATTGGTTTGAGTATTTGATTTATGCATATGTGACATATGATCGGGTCTATTATGATGTTGTTTATGGATCATTAACAGTATTCTGTTGATGGATGCAGGCTGACGATTGCTTGTTAATCAGAATCACATAAGGAGTAAAGGGGCCATGCACAACAACTAGATATTGAGAGAGAGGTGTGGGAGAAGCCCTGTCACAGCCTACTAGCACTCTCATCGTGGCTTGAATTGTAGGTTAACGATTACCTAGTTCGAGAGATCCACGATGTCGTGAGGGCAGACTAAGACAGTCGTTCATGAAGATTCTAAGGGGCTCACAATACGGTAGGGTCCTCATTCCTTAGAGGCCCTTAGTCTCTCACAAGGTCGCATGAATGGAGTATTGACTCCAAGGGTTTGAAAACTACCAAAACCAGTCAAAGGCGAGTGGCACCCTTGGAGCATGTAGTGTGTCTTGAAAGGCACGTCGCATAATTAAAATTTGAATCAAAGGTGAGTGACACCCTTGGAGCACGTAGTGCATCTTGAAGGGCACGTCACGGAATTAAAATTTGAATCAAAGGCGAGTGGCACCCTTGGAGCACAGAGTGCGCCTTGAAGGGCATGTCGTGGTGTTTAAAAAATAATAATGAATCAATGAATCTATGTGGCCTAGAAAACTTGAGTGAATGTTAAACCTTATAAGATCTTGAGCACCTGTCAAATTAATTAATTAACTAAATAATGAATTTATTAAGAATAATCCCTAAGGGTCTAGGTGTTTGTAAATAAATATTTAACTAAAGTCTAAGTCTAAGTGAGTGAGAAGACTGAAAACTAAATTTTTAAATTAAATTATGAGGGGATGAAATAAATCAAATTAAGAATCAATCAAAATAAAACAAATCTAAAGTGATTTAACACACCTTGTGCAAGTAAATACTAAATTAGAATTTAAATTGAGAAAGGAATAAGGCGTTTTTTTTTGTGTAAAACTTGCCCACAACTTAGCTCATTTTTATCTCTATGTTTTCTAGAGGATTAAGGCTCCACGCCCTCACACTGTTGCCCAGCCTCTTATTCCTTTTTCCCTGTGTTTTTTAGAGTCCAAGCTCTGGATTATTACTCGGCGTTTTCGATCATAAACCCATGTGTTTTCCTTTAAAGACTCAACATTTTTCATTTATAATTTCTCTACGATTACATGTAAGAACTCAGCGAATTTACCAGAGTAACCACACCAATTTCCCTCATTCACTTGCTCAACGATTTCATTTTTTTCCTCAGCTACATTTACCTTGTGATGCTCTACGATTTGCCACTTATTTACTCATGATTCCCTTGCTTCCTCAGTGTCGGCAATACCTCTGTGTTTTAATACATTATGGACCGAGTTCCCTCTCTTCCTCAGTGCTGGTAATATCTCTATGTTTGATACATTTATGGACCGAGTTCCCTTCCTTCCTCAGCAATGGAAGCATCTCTGTGTGATTTCTATTCTCTCTGCTCACATTGGATCACTCCCGGCATCAAGTTTTGTTTCTCAAAAGTTTCCCTCCACCATTTTCTTAAAGATTTATGAAATTTTTAAGATATTGGTGATGTTTATAATGACACATGGATTGTACTTCTTAATTCCTTAAACGTTGGCCTTTTCCTATTATTTTACCATTATCCTATATATTTATAGAGATCTCTTTTCTTCTCAATAGTGCCTCTAGTGCTCTTGAGTTGGCACATGTTGTCTAAACCCTACCTTTATGGTGAATCCTCCGTACCACCTCTTCCTTTGGTTTGGGATATTTTCATTAGTTAGCATTTATTTTATTATCCATTTTAGTTTCCTGGTTCACATTTTTAGGTGACATTAACAATGACGGATTATTGCTAACCACTTTTTCTACATGAAGAAATTTTGTACTCTACATCATATATATAGTTCAGGTTAATTAAGCTCATCATGTTATGTGTGTGGAGTTGAATTAGTGGCATAGTACCATTCTATGAAAGGAAATCAATTCATCCATGGTTCCCTTTTATCCTAATTAAATCCATACAGACAATATAGACACCATTTAAAATTTTTCACCTTTCCATTTTGTCAATTTGATTGGAGATTTTAATAAGGCTTTTAAGTCACTTGTGTATCCCAACAAAAACTTTGGGTCTCTCTCTCTCTCATCTCGGAGGGGGGGGGGTTCTTAAAGTTTTTAAAGTGTTTCCTTCAACGTTTCAACGACTTTGTTCCTTGAATAATTAATGATTGGTTGAATGATTGCTTACTTGCATCATGGAATAAAACTAATGATTCTCTTGTGCCTTGAACTTAATGTGATTAGATTATTTGCGTATGAAATGAACTGGGTGAATAAATAGATTATCTTGCGCCATTGAAGTAATGTTGATGTGTGATTAAATAAGTAATTGTATTTAATGCGCCTTGCAATAATGTCGACGTAAAAATATTTTAGTAATTAGATAATATTGTGTCTTGAAATTAAGTGTAACTGTTGTATGATTTCCTAACTAAATATATTAATTGCGCGCATCGAATGGTGTTGTTTTATGTTTAATTCGTAATTTCGATCACGTGCATACCTAGAGATAATGTTGATTATTGATGAATTAAATTGTTAATTAGTCACGCGCCTTGAAGTAAAGTAGATGTATGCTTTGTGTCTTGAAAATAAAATAAAGTTGATTACATTACACCTTAACTTATGTCCTTGCATGATTTAATTAGTAATTAACTTCTGTTGCGCCATGGAATTTATGTTACGTGTGATGTTTTATTAGAATGTTATTGCGCCATTGATTATCGTTGATGTTTTTGATTTAACATAGTTTGTTTTGGAGTTGATTGTGTTAACGGGATGTAGACACCTCGTTGTTCCTCATAACAGTTGCCATCCCTGAGACCTTAAATGGTCAAAATCAATCAAATGAATCATGGGCTTGAGTGTTGCTTATGTGTCTTGGAGGTCCTAACCTTGCAGGGTAGGTTGGGTGGGTAGTTTCTCAGTGTTATATTGTGATGAGTTGATCTTTCATCGCCATTTATGTTACTTGTTGATTTGTGTTGTTATCTAATACAATGATGTGTTAATTATGTGTCATTACTAACTTTGATTGATGCATTGGTTATGTAGTTATGGATTACGATGATGAGTCACTTGTAATTCCCTTATTATGATGTCTTTGATTAGACATTGTTGTGATTTATTGTTGATGTTAAATTCCTTATGCAAAAAAAAAATTGCCTATTGTGCTTCACTTTTCCTAGTCATAATGGAGGGGACATTACATATGGTATCAAAGCGATTTCAACCTCGAAACTTGGGATCATTACGCCTTCCATTGTATTAAACACATGATTAATAATTTATAGCTAATTAAATCGAATTGTTTCCCTACAGGTAATCATGGTGAGAGGATGTCGTGGAGGCATACAACGTGGTACTAGGGGAGGAGGCGTGACATCTCCAGTAGCATCCATGCCAGAGGGGTCTAACCCCCAAGGAGGAGAAAAAGTCATTAGACATGAGCAGATTGTTGTGGGGGATGTGGTTTGGTTGATGAGGTCCTTTCAGAGGATTTCAGAGGCCTTTCTTAACTATCTAGATAGAGATGAGGCCGGAGTGTCTGTACCCCATGAGGGTTCACAACACGCCCTAGTCGATACTGGTAGCGTTCACAGAGAACTTGAGAAGGTCAAGTTTCCCGAGTTCTTGGGTTCCACGGATGGTGCATCCATCGAGGAATGGTTGGAGAACATGGCGATGTACTTCGCACTTCACAACTACACCTCTAATGTGAAAGCCCACATGGAGGTCTTTCAGCTAAAGGGGAGCACTCCTCTATGGTGGAAGACGCTCCTGCCGCAACTGAACATGGTCATTGAAGACGTGTCATGGTAATTTTTCTAGGAGAAGTTCTGGGAGAGTTGTTTATTAGAGTAATTCATTAAGCATAAGCTCAATGATTTCAACGCCTTACGACAGGGCAATTGTATGGTGCTAGATTATGAGGCTCGATTCATGGATCTGCTTAAGTATGATCCACATCTCAACATCAAGAAGCTCAAGGTCAACAAGTTTATGTTCATCCTTAATGTTAGAATTCGTGCGAAAGTGAGGATCCTAATTCCTCAGACGTTGCACGGTGCAGTCTAGAAGGCCCTCATAGTTAAGGAAGAGTTTATCAGCAGGAGTCAGAGCAGGACTCCTGTGAGACCAATGGGATAGACAACATCAAGCACCAGCTAGACATTCATTAGGGTTTTGAGGTACTTCGAGAGGATCCACATTCGCGACACCACCACGACCAATGCCTCAACATCAGACTCCCTATAGAGGACCACAACACCATCAACAACGTCATCCGCAACAACAAAAATTTAGGCATGTTCAACAGAACATACCAGGGTTTCAGGCTAGTGGGCGAGAAACTTCTACTTTAGGGACCGGGAATATTGGACCGAAGACTAGGTATTGGACATGTGGAGAGCCACATTACCAGTGTGACTGTCTGGTTGAGAGGGCCAGAGAAGTCGGTTCAGTTGGACACACTACAATAGGATATTTGGGAAAGGCCCATCGGATTCATGCAACAATGAATAACCACTAGGTTAAGCACCAGTATACTGTGCTCGATACGTTAGGTACCATCATTGACCAGACCTTTAGTATTTTTATATATCAAGGTTCTACAAAGAGATTTATTTCTGGTGCAACACTAAAATGAATTAAGGTAAAGGCATTCTAACAGGACGAGGTTAGCTACGTGGAAATGTCGTCGGGTTCCAAGCAGAAGGTTGGAGGAAAGGTTACTGATTGTATCCTTAACCTAGGAGATTTTTTCATGAAGGCCAAAATGTACGTCATGATCTTAGCATCTTATGATGTCGTAATCGGTATGGACTGGTTGGAATCACATGATGTGATACTCAACTACAAGTCGAAATGGTTGAGTTTGACCGATGATGAGGGACAAAGATGAGTGATTGTAGGAAGAAACCAGGGAGTTTCCTTAAGGTTCATTTCTTCCCTACAACTATAGAAGATCATGCGCAAAGGATGCAAGCTATATGCAATCTTAGCGTTGAACGAAAAGGTCATGGTGGAAGGATTAGAAAACCTTCCATTAGTACGAGAGTTTGTGGACATGTTCCCATAAGAGTTACCAGGTTTTCCTCCTGAAAGAGAGTTGGCATTTACCATCGACTTAAAACTTGGAATTGAACTGATAGCAAGGACGCCTTATCGGATGTTGACCTCTGAGTTACATGAGTTGAAAATGAAACTGAAGGAGTTTTTGGACCAATGACTTATACGTCCAAGTGCATCACCTTGGGGTGCACCTATTATTTTCATACGGAATAAGGATGGGTCATGGAGACTCTGTATTGACTACCATCAATTGAATAAGGCAACGATCAAGAACCAATATCTCCTGCCAATAATAGACGATTTGTTTAACCAAATGAAAGGTGCGACGGTGTTTTGAAGATCGACTTGAGATCAAGATATCACTAGTTATGGATCAAAGAGGAAGAAATTCCTAACACCACATTCAAGACAAGGTTCAAGCATTACAAGTTTATCGTTTTACTGTTTGGACTGACAAATGCCCCATGGGTATTCATGAGCTTGATGAATGGGGTGTTCCACGAATACTTGGACAAGTTTGTTAAAGTATTCATTGATGACATATTGATATATTATCGAACGACGGAAGAACATGACGAACATTTGCACTTGGTACTACAGTGTTTACAAGAGAACAAATTATACGAGAAACTATCAAAATTCTCTTTTTATCAATCCAGGATTCATTATTTGGGGCATGTTATCTCCGACGAAGGCATCATTGTGGATCTAGTGAAGGTAGAGGTTATTATGGAATGGCCTGTGCCGAAAAACGTACCATAAGTACGTATCTTTATGGGTTTAGCGGGATATTACCGACGGTTCATCGAAGGTTTTTCGAAGATAGCAAATCCGATCAAAGAATTGCAAAAGAAAAACAAGAAGTTTGTATGGACTGAGAAATGTGCGGAAGCATTTCGAAGGCTCAAGGAGTTGTTGATGACATCACCAATACTAAAGGTCCCGACATGGATGAGGAATTCTTGGTATGCACAGATGCATCCAAGAAAGGCTTAAGTGGAGTCTTGATGCAATATAGTCGAGTGATCACTTACATCTCAAGGAAATTAAGAAATCATGAAGAGAACTACACGATGCATGATTTGGAGTTATTGGCCATTGTGTATGCTCTGAGAGTGTGGAGACACTACCTGATTGGACATAAATTTGAACTAAAGATAGACCATTGTGGTTTGCAGCACATTTTTATGCAAAGTGACTTGAACGTGCAACAAAGGCGTTGGTCAGAACTGCTTAGTGAGTACAATTTTGAGATTACCTACATAAAAGTAATAGTGAATAGAGTGGCAGATGTGTTGAGTCGGAGACCATGCATGTTTTTGGTGATACCTCTTCAGATGAATCTTCGTGAAAATATTCTAACTATATAGTGCAATGATGACTGGTATAAAGAATTTAAGGAAAATATCGGACAAGACACCATGTTCGTACCAAAATTTGAGGGATTTATTGTGTACAACGATGGATTAATGAGGTATAATAACCGTAATTACATATCGCCTAACGACGAATTGAGAAGTTTGATCTTAATAAAATATCATAGAGAAGTGTACATGGCTCATGCAAGAGTCACGAAGATGAGGGCAAACCTTAAGCCCTTATCCTTCTAGAAAGGAATGAAGGCAGACATAGTCAACTATGTGGCGAGATGTCTAGAATCTCAGCAAGTGAAGGTTGAACATAGACATCTAACAGGATTATTGCATCTACACGTTATTTTAGAATCGAAATGGGAGGTCATTTTGATGGACTTTATTGTGGGCTTATCATTGATGGAAAGGAGGCATGACTTGATTTTCGTGGTAGTTGACACTATGACGAAGAGTGCACATTTTATCCCTATGCGTACGACATATCAGGCACTAGACATAGCTAGATTTTTTATCAAAAATATTGTGATATTGCATGGTGTGTCTAAAAGGATCATATCTGATCGAGGATCAGTGTTTACAGTATGATTTTGAACTAGTTTCCAAGAGGCCTTGGGAACCCAACTTAACTTTAGTACCGCGTATCACCCTAAAGACAAATGTGAAAAAAGAAAGAACAAACCAAATCTTGGAGGATATGTTTTGTATGTACGTGATGGACCAGCAGAAGCTTTGGGAAGATTTCTTGTCACTGGTAGAGTTTGCGTACAACAACAACTATCAAAACACCGTTAAGATGGCACCTTTCGAGTTTCTTTATGGGCGACCGTGTCAGACGCCTTTGAGCTGGGATCGACTTGAGGATAGGGTCCTAGTAGGACCATAAGAGATCCAAGAAATGGAAGAACAAATGCAAACGATAAGACAAAGGATGAAAGAAGTTCAAGATCAACAAAAGAGCTATTTCGATGCACATCGCATTGACCGTAGTTATGAAGTGGGCAATCGAGTCTTATTGCGGGTGAAACTGCATAAGAGTTTGATCAAGTTTGGAAAGGGTGTTAAACTCTCTCCTAGGTTTGTAGGACCTTTCAAAGTGGTGAAAAGGAAAGGGCCTGTGGCCTATTGACTATCCTTTCCTGATTCTTTGAGGTGTATGCACAATGTTTTTCATGTATCTGTTTTGAGACATTATGTTAGTGATCCTACACATGTGATTGACATGAGTTCCTTGCAGGTGTCATACGAGGGTGCACTCACAACGGATCCAATCCGCATTCTAGACCATCTTATTTGAAAGCTATGACATCGAACAGTCGATCAGGTCAAGGTCCAGTGGGACAATTGTAGTCCACACTCGGCTACCTGGGAGGATGCATATGATATGCGCTAGCAGTTTCCATATTTATTTTATAATTAGACATTTAAATCTTGTCAAATGCTTTGTTTACTGCTTATATATATTTTGGAACTTCGGGATGAAGTTTGAAACAAGAGGGGGTGTATGTAACATCATGCTCTTGCGAGCACATGTTATTGACTTATTCTTTGAGGACACTTGCATGCAAGTGATCCAGTTTTAGTATATGGTTGTCTATTCGCTTAGGGATTCTTATGATCATGTTGATGGATTATGATGTTATGTCATTTGATATCTATGTATTGACAGATGTTATTGAAGAGTTTCCCCTGAGTTTTCAAAATGCTTGATAGATTGAGGATGCCAATGGCATCAATGGACCTCCTTGGACTCTAGATCAAGTCAGGAGGTGGATTGTATTGGTTTGAGTATTTTATTTACGCATATGTGACATATGATCGGGTGTATTATGATGTTGTTTATGGATCTTTGACAGTGTTTTGTTGATGGATGCAAGTTGGTGATTTCTTGCTAATTAGACTCACATAAGGAGTAAAGGGGCCATGCACAACAACCATATATTGAGGGAGAGGTATGGGAGCAACCATGTCATGGCCTACTAGCACTCTTGTCGTGGCTTGAATTGTAGGTTAACGATTACCTAGTTTGAGAGATCCACGATGTCGTGAGGGCAGACTGAGATAGTCGCTCACAAAGATTCTAAGGGGCATGAAATAAACCAAGATCCTTATTCCTTAGAGGCCCTTAGTCTCTCACAAGGTCACATGAATGGAGTATTGACTCCAAGGGTTGGAAAACTACCAAAACCAGTCAAAGGCAAGTGGCACCCTTGGAGCACGTAGTGCATCTTGAATGGCACATCACGTAATTAAAATTTGAATCAAAGGCGAGTGACACCCTTGGAGCACATAGTGTGTTTTGAAGGGCATGTCTTGTAATTAAAATTTGAATCAAAGGAGAGTGGCACCCTTGGAGCACAAAGTGCATCTTGAAGGGCACATCGCGGTGTTTAAAAAAAAAAGCAATGAGTCAATGAATCTAGGTGGCCTAGAAAACTTGAGCGAATGTTAAACCTTATAAGATCTTGAGCACCTATCTAATTAATTTATTGATCAATTAATTAACTAAATAATGAATTTATTAAGCATAATCCCTAAGGGTCTAGGCATTTGCAAATAAATATTTAACTAAAGCCTAAGTCTAAGTGAGTGAGAATACTAAAAACTAATTTTTTAAATTAAATGATGAGGGGATGAAATAAATCAAATTAAGAATCAATAAAAATAAAAATAAAAATCTAAAGAAGTGATTTAATACACCTTGTGCAAGTAAATACTAAATTAGAATTTAAATTAAGAAAGGAATAAAGAATAAAGAATAAATATGTGTAAGCATAGAAAGGTATCTAGAGTCTAGTCTAACTAAGGAATTTAGCTAATTTAAACATAACTCAATTTTAGAAAGGCGTAGGTCATTAAAGGGGAAATAAAGGGAATAAAGGGACAACTCAGAGTGATTTTAGGAGCGCTTTTAGGATGGGTGAGGGAAATTGACATTTAATTTAATTAAATTGTGGATTTATTGGTGAAACCAAAGGAACGAGTGACAAGTGTATGGGGGGAGTAATTCCTAATTAATTTAAAAAAAAATGATATAAATGTGCAAATGGAAATTGGTCACTAAGAAAAATTCTATAAATTAAATGGCTGAGAGGAGGAATGGATCATGGCTGGTATGAGTAAGGTTATGTTGTAGAAATTTTGACTCATTTTACTTGGAGAGTTGGGATACCCAGCTCGAGGGAGAGAGTGGTAGATCTACCTTGCGAGGTGAGATGGGAGCTAGAGTATTCTAGATGTGGTTGTTCGTGTCCCATTTGCGGCTCGGGGGGGATAAGGGGGAAGAAGAGTACCCCTAGCGTTGGCTGGTAGGTATCAGTGAAGTCTCAATGGTTAGCAAGAGGATGAGGAAAGGGAACATCGTCACCCAGGGATCATCATCAAGTCTATCTTCATCGGTCACTTTATTTCATTTGATTTGCAATGTATTAAGTTTTTATTGTATTTTCATTGAAGTTGCAAGGTATTAAGTTTATTGTATTTTCATTGAAGTTGCAATGTATTAAGTGATTATTGTATCTATATGTTTTTGGGGGTAATCTCTATGTCATTGATTCTGGATTGATATTTAATTAAGTTTTTTCCTCTGTCTTGAGGTAGTCACTTTCCTAGCAAACCCTTGTTCTTTTCATTTTTAAATCGCCCAACTCCTCCCTCTTAAAAAATTTTGAGTTTGACTATCTAGTCTGCGAAGTTTTATGGGTACTATCTCTACGATTTTTTCTTTCAAGATATATGTGTTGGCAAGCTTTCCCTGGGAATTTTATGGCAACTATATCCCAACGAGTTTACCACTCATTGCCTCCGCGAGTTTACTTGGTTATACCCAACAATTTTACCCTTATACTCAACGATTTTATCACAGATCACTCTGCGATTTCCCTTGATTGCTCGATGTTTTTATTCTTACCTTCTCCGTGTTTATTCTTTCCTTTTTTTCCAGCAAATTATTACTTCAACTCTATGATTTTTGGGGCATTAAACCACCCCCCTGTGTGTTGGGGAACCTCCCATAGTTTATTTGGCAACCTGCAATTTTAATTTTGAGTGGTTGAATGTCCCGACGTTTTTTTTGGTGTAAACATTTCCCATGACTTAGCTCATTTTTATCTCCATGTTTTCTAGAGGGTTAAGGCTCCACACCCTCACACTGTTGCATAGCCTCTTATCCCATTTTCCTAGTGTTTTTGAGATCCCAAGCTCTGGATTATTGCTCAAATTTTTTATCATAAACCCCTGTGTTTTCCTTTAAAGACTCAACGGTTTTCATTTATAATTTCTCTACGATGACATGTAAGAACTCAGGGAATTTACCAGAGTAACCACGTTGATTTTTCCTCATTCACTTGCTTAGCGATTTCATTTTTTTCCTCAGCTACATCTACCTTGTGATGCTTTGCGATTTTCCACTTATTTACTTAGTGATTCACTTTCTTCCTCAGCATCTGAAATACCACTACGTTTTAATACATTCTGGACTAAGTTCCCTCTCTTCCTCAATGCTGACAATATTTATGCATTTGATACAATTTTGGACCAAGTTCCCTTCCTTCTTCAGTGCTAGAAGCGGCTCTGTGTAATTTTTAGTCGATTTTCTCACATTGGATCACTCCCTGCATCAAGTTTTGTTTCTCAAAAGTTTCCCTCCACCATTTTCTTAAGGATTAATGAAAATTTCAAGTTAGCAGTGATGGTTATAATGACACAAGGATTATACTTCTTAATTCCTTGAACTTTGGCCTTTTCCTATTATTTTACCATTATCCGCTTCATATCACATACATTTCCATCTTAACATACATA
>JZKD02S0068530.1:142325-164558 GCA_000966675.3 Picea glauca
TATATATATATATTGTTTTTCTTCTCGATAGTGCCTTTAGTGCTCTTGGGTTGGCACATGTTGTCTAAACCCTACCTTTACGATGAATCCTCCAAACCACCTCTTCCTTTGGTTTTGGATCTTTTCATTAGTTAGCATTTATCTTACTATCCATTTTAGTTTCTTGGTTCAAATTTTGAGGTGACATTCACAATGACAGATTATTGCTAACCACTTTTTGTACATGAAGAAAGGTTGTACTCTACATCATATATATAGTTCAGGTTAATTAAGCTCATCATTTTATGTTTGTGGAATTGAATTAGTGGCATAGTACCATTCTATGAAAGGCAATCAATTCATCCATGGTGCCCTTTTATCCTAATTAAATCCATAAAGACAATAGAGACACCATTTTAGATTTTTCACCTTTCCATTTTGTCAATTTGATTGGAGATTTTAATAAGGGTTCTAAGTCACTTGTCTATCCCAACAAAAAATTTGGGGCTCTCTCTCTCTCACATCTAGGGGGGGTCTTGAAGTTTTTAAAGTGTTTCCTTGAGCATTTCAATGAATTTGTTCCTTGAATAATTAATGATTGGTTGAATGATTTCTTACTTCCGTCGTGGAATAAAACTAATGATTCTCTTGTGCCTTGAACTTAATGTGATCAGATTATGTGTGCATGATGAACTGGGTGAATAAATAGATTCTCTTGCGCCATTGAAGTAATGTTGATGTGTGATTAAATAAGTATTGGATTTAATGCGCCTTGCAATAATGTCGATGTAAAAATGATTTAGTAATTAGATAATCTTGCGTCTTGAAATTAAATGTTGTTGTATGATTTCCTAACTAAATAGATTAATTGCGCGCATTGAATGGTGTTGGTTTATGTTTAATTTAGAATTTGGATCACACCCACACTCAGAGATAATGTTGATTATTGATGAATTAAATGGTTAATTAGTCGTGTGCCTTGAAGTAAAGTAGATGTCTTCTTTGCGCCTTGAAAATAAAATAAAGTTGATTACATTTTTCCTTAACTTATGCCGTTGCATGATTGAATTAGTAATTAAGTTATCTTGTGCCATGGAATTTATGTTACGTGTGATGGTTTATTAGAATGTTATTGCGCCATTGATTATCATTGATGTTGTTGATTTAACATAGTTGGCTTTGGACTTGATTGTGTTAGTGGGATGAATACACCTCCTTGTTCCTCATAACAATCACCAACCCTGAGACCTTAAATGATCAAAATCAATCGGATGAATCCTGAACTTGAGCATTTCTTATGTGTCTTGGAGGTCCTAACCTTCCAAGGTAGGTTGGGTGGGTAGTTTTTCTATGTTATATTGTGATGAGTTGATCTCGCATTGCCAATTATGTTACTTGTTGATTCATGTCTTTATCTAATATGATGATGTGTTAATTATGTGTCATTACTAATTTTGATTGATGCATTGCTTACGTCATTATGGATTATGACGATGAGTCACTTGTAATTCATTTATTGTGATGTATTTGATTAGGCATTGTTGTGATTTATTGTTGATGTTAAATTTCTAATGCAAAAAAAAAAATTACTTATTGTGCTTCGTTTTTCCTAGTCATAATGGGGGGGAAGTTACACCAAGCTCTTGGAGCTTATTTCAAGACATACAAGTTTTTCTTCAACTTCTACACCTTGTCCTCTTGTCCTTTGACCTTAAAACTAGTTGGTTGATACACATATATGTGTTCTTTCAATATGCCATTTAAAAAGGTTGACTTTACATTTTATTGGTAGACTTGCCATTTGTTTTGAACAACAATGGCCATTTATCTAACTGGATTTAGATACAACTTATATTTTTCAACAACTTCCAACTGATTCAAATCAAATCCAAATCAATTTTATTGTAAGCATTATTTCAACATATTTCCCCATAATTTATAGATATTATTTGGTCTAGATTACAGGTTTAATCTGGTTGGAACATCGAATGAGGCCCAACAATCTCAACAATATAATTGGTTTGATACTTGACCCTGAAACCTCATAAATTATAACAACAACACTCATCCACTTAAGCTAATTCACCTGACTACTCAAACTCCTTACCTACTAATAAAACTTTCATTTTCTGATATCATACCATTGGTTATCGTATCCTTGTCCACACCCAATTCCTCCACACTCATCTCTTACTGTTTCTCAATGGTTTGTTTTTTTTTAACTTTACTTGTGTTCTCTAGTGCAATTCATTGATATGTGTTGGTGCTTTGAGAACGTATGCACAGAATGTAGAAGATGTTTATGGTTTCAACATTATGATAATAAGAAAGTTACACTTGTGGACTTAGTCTTAGGAAAGGAACGACACTTTTTATAGGTATATGCACACTGTTATTTTTGGGAAGATTTCATAAAGTTTGATTACTGAGTTATTTTGTTGACGAAATATTTTTATTGTTAGATGTTTTGAGAGAGTTTTTATATTTTATATGTGATATGGTGTTATAAGTTCTGCTTACACCATTTTTATTTGTTAGATGTTTTGAGAGGGTTTTTATATTTTAGATGTGATATGGTGTTATAAGCTCTGATTACACCATTTTTATTTGTGTTTATATGTATATTTGAAGCACTGTTTTAAGATTTATGAATGGTGTGATGGCACATGGATGAACAATTTTGTGTTAGAGTAATATATTTAAAAGAAAATAAATTGTTATTAATGTTTTTTTTTAGAGGAATATATTTAAAAGAAAATAAATTATTGTTAATGATTTTGATATGATGACTAAAAAGTCTTTTTTGAGTAAGAGGTTAAATTTGATTGGAGTAGTATTTGGTTTTATGTATGGGATTAAGGTTAGGTGTTATTAGAAAGCATATAAATCACAAATGGATAGTGGCTTTCTTGTTGTTACTATCTAAGATGAAACCCTCTTTTGATCTTGCAGTGAGACCCAAACAAAGCTGCTTCTCATTGAGTAACAACTCATCTTCCTTGGACCTAAGGGTTAACAACCCAAAACCCAAATACATCTAGCAAGAGTGAAATTCTACCCCTTACAAATTACTAACGGCTCATTTCAAGTGACATGGTTTTTTTATGTTTCAACACCCAATAACAAGCAGTAAAAGATATCCTCACTACTTATTAACAACTAAGTTATCATAAACTTTACCAACTTAAAAAATATATATATATATATATATAAAACAAGTTGTTAAATAAAACATGATGGCAAATTATTAACCACAATAAACTAAAACAGAGATGCATAATAACTCGTGGGGCTTCAATACCCATCTTGATATTAAATAGAAAACATAGATTACAAATGGATCTCAAGGGATCTATGAACTAAGTGCAATAAACTGAAACTAATCATAATGTCTAACTACGAATAATTTGGAGTCTAGTTGAGCTAACTCGATTGTGCTGGCAAACTGAATGGATAGGTGGAGATTATTATTAATTCTAACACTCCGCCTTAATCTAAATTGTTACAGTCATCAACACTTACAATGCCTAAGTGTTGTCTTTGAAATTCAAAAACAATTTTTCCTAATGGTTTTGTAAAAATGTCTTCTAGCTTATCTCTTGATCCACATAATTGAAGAGAAATATCATCGTTATTGATAACCTCTTGAATGAAATGAAAGCGAGTGTCAATGTGATTTCTTTTCTTGTGAAATACATGATTATTTGACAATGCAATGACTGAGTTGTTATAACAAAAAATAAGAGTTCACTCATTTTCCATATGTGCCAAATCATTTAAAATTCTTCTCAATGATACAACTTGACATGATGTTGAAGTTGCAACAATATACTTTGTCTCTGTTGAAGATATTGCAACTATGGGTTGGCTCTTTGATGCCCATGAAATAATATTGGTACCTAAATGAAAATCATAACCAGATGTATTTTTCTTGTCATCTATATTGCCTGCAAAATCACTGTATGTGTACCCTCCAAGTGAGTAGTCTTGAGAAGTTGTGTACCAGAAGCCATAGTTGATTGTCCCTACAACATACCTTATTATTCTTTTTCCAACTTTCTAATGAGAATCATTGGGGGATTCCATAAACCTAGAAACAAAACTTGTTGCAAACATTATATTGGGTATAGTTGTAGTAAGATACATGAGACTACCTACCAACGTCTTATATAAAGTTGAATCAATTGTTGAGCTTTCATCTTTTTTGCTCAATTTTTTTCGTAGTGCTATAGGAGTTTCTGATGGCTTGAATTTATCCATTCTAAACCTTTTTAGAATATCTGTAGCATACTTTTGTTGACAGACAAAAATACCATTGGTAAATTACTCAACTTCAATTTCCAAAAAATATTTCATGAGTCCAAAATCAGTCATCTTAAACTTTGTTTTCATGTCATCTTTAAACTCTTTTAACATCAGGTTTCCTGTATAAATCATATCATCAACATAAATACAAATAATGAGTATTTTACCTTCTTTATTTGTCTTTCTATAGAGTGTTGGCTCATTATTTCTCCTGTTGAATCCATTGTTGATCAAATAAGAGTCAATTTGACTGTACCAAGTGTAACATCTCTCTCTCTTGCGAGCACGTGTTATTAACTTATTCTTTAAGGACACTTGTGTGCAAGTGATTCGATTTTAGTATATGGTTGTATTTTCTCTTATGGATTCTTATGATCATGTTGATGGATTATGATGTTATGTTATTCGATATCTATGTATTGATAAATGTTATTGACAATTTTCCCATGAGTGTGCAGGATGCTTGACAAATCGAGGATGTTGATGGAATCAATGGACCTCCTTGTACTCTGGATCGAGTCAGAGAGTGGATTGTATTGGTTTGAGTATTTGATTTATGCATATGTGACATATGATCGGGTCTATTATGATGTTGTTTGTGGATCATTAATAGTATTTCGTTGATGGATGCAGGCTAACGATTGATTGCTAATCAGAATCACATAAGGAGTAAAGGGGCCATGCAAAACAACTAGATATTGAGAGAGAGGTGTGGCAGCAACCCTGTCACAGGCTACTAGCACTCTCACCGTGGCTCGAATTGTAGGTTAATGATTACCTAGTTCGAGAGATCCACGATGTCTTGAGGGAATATTGAGACAGTCGTTCATGAAGATTCTAAGGGGCTCACAATACGACATGATCCTTATTCCTTAGAGGCCCTTAGTCTCTCACAAGGTCGCCTGAATGGATTATTGACTCCAAGGGTTTGAAAACTACCAAAACCAGTCAAAGGCTAGTGGCACCCTTGGAGCATGTAGTGTGTCTTGAAAGGCACGTCGCATAATTAAAATTTGAATCAAAGGTGAGTGACACCCTTGGAGCACGTAGTGTGTCTTGAAGGGCACGTCGCATAATTAAAATTTGAATCAAAGGCGAGTGGCACCCTTGGAGCACGGAGTGCGCCTTGAAGGGCATGTCGCGGTGTTTAAAAAAAAACAATGAATCTATGAATCTATGTGGCCTAGAAAACTTGAGTGAATGTTAAACCTTATAAGATCTTGAGAACTTGTCAAATTAATTAATTGATTAATTAATTAACTAAATAATGAATTTATTAAGAATAATTCCTAAGGGTCTAGGTGTGTGTAAATAAATATTTAGCTAAAGTCTAAGTCTAAGTGAGTGAGAAGACTGAAAACTAAATTTTTAAATTAAATGATGAGGGGATGAAATAAATACAATTAAGAATCAATCAAAATAAAACAAATCTAAAGAAGTGATTTAATACACCTTGTGCAAGTAAATACTAAATTAGAATTTAAATTGAGAAATGAATAAAGCATAAATATGTGTAAGCATAGAAAGGTATCTAGAGTCTAGTCTAACTAAAAAACTTTCCTAATTTAAACACAACTCAGTTTTAGAAAGACGTCAGTCATTAAGGGGGAAATAAAGGGACAACTAGGAGTGATTTTAGGAGCAATTTTAGGATGGGTGAAGAAAATTGACATTTAATTTAATTAAATTGTTGATTTATTGGTGCAACCAAGGGAACGGGTGACAAGTGTATGGGGGGATTAATTCCTAATTAATTTAAAAAAAAAATGAATTAAATGTGCAAATGGAAAGTGGTCACTAAGAAAAATTCTATAAAAGAAATGGCTGAGAGGAGGAATGGATCATGACTGGTATGAGTAAGGTTATGTTGCAGAAATTCTGACTAGTTTTACTTGGAGAGTTTGGATAGCAGCTCGAGGGAGAGAGTGGTATCTCTACCTTGCGAGGCGTGTTGGGAGCTAGAGTATTTTGGTTGTGGTAGTGTGTGGCCCCTTTGCAGCTTGGGGAGCTAAGGGGGAAGAAGAATACCCCTAGTGTTGGTTGGGAGGTACCGGTGAAGTCTCAACAATTAGCAAGTGGACGAGGAAAGGGAACAACGTCGCCCAGGGATTGTCATCAATCCTATCTTCCTTGGTCACGGTATTTCATTTGAGTTGCAATGTATTAAGTTTTTATTATATTTTCATTGAAGTTGCAAGGTATTAAGTTAATTTCATTTTCATTGAAGTTGCAATGTATTAAGTGTATTAAGTGATTATTGTATATATATGTTTTTGGGGGTAATCTTTGCATCATTGATTCTGGATTGAGATTTCATTAAGGTTTTTCCTCTGCGTTGAGGTAGTCACTTTCCCCGCGAACCCTTGTTCTCTTCATTTTTAAATCACCCAACTCCTCTCTCTTAAAATTTTATGAGTTTGATTATCTAGTCTGTGAATTTTTATGGGTACTATCTCAGTGATTTTTCCTTTAAAGATCTTTATGTTGGCAAGATTTCCCCGCGAATTTTATGGGAACTATATCCCATCGATTTTACCACTCATTTCCTCTGCGATTTTACTTGGTTATACCGTGCAATTTTTACTTGGTTTTCACCCAAAAATTTTACCCTTATACTTAGGGATTTTACCACTAATCACTCTACAATTTCCCTTAATTTCTAAGTGTTTTTCTGCTTACCTTATCTACGTTCATTCTTTCCTTTTTCTCAGCAAATTCTTACTTCAAATCTGTGATTTTTGGGGCATTAAACCAACCCCCTATGTGTTTGGGCACCTCCCATCATTTCTTTGTCAACTTGCGATTTTAATTCTGAGTGGTTGAATGTCCTAGTGTTTTTTTTGTGTAAAACTTGCCCACAACTTAGATTATTTTTATCTCTGTGTTTTCTGGAGGGTTAAGGCTCCATGCCCTCACACTGTCTCCCAACCTCTTATTCCTTTTTCCCTGCATTTTTTAGAGTCCAAGCTCTGGATTATTACTCGACGTTTTCAATCATAAACCCATGTGTTTTCCTTTAAAGACTCAACATTTTTCATTTATAATTTCTTTGCGATTACGTGTAAGAACTCAACAAATTTACCAAAGTAACCACAAAAAATTTTCCTCATTCACTTGCTCAATGATTTCATTTTTTTCCTCACCTACATTTACCTTGTGATGCTCTACGATTTGCCACTTATTTACTCAATGATTCCCTTTCTTCCTCGGCAATGGCAATACCTCTGTGTTTTAATACATTCTGGACCGAGTTCCCTCTCTTCCTCAGTGATGGTAATATCTCTATGTTTGACACATTTCTGGACCGAGTTCCCTTCCTTCCTCAGCAGTGGAAGCATCTCTGTGTGATTTCTATTCGCTCTGCTCACATTGGATTGTTCCCTGCATCAAGGTTTGTTTCTCAAAAGTTTTCCACCACCATTTTCTTAAGGATTAACGAAATTTTTAAGTTAGCGGTGATGTTTATAATGACAAAAGGATTATACTTCTTAATTCCTTAAAAGTTGGCCTTTTCCTATTATTTTACCATTATCCTATATATTTATAGAGATCTATTTTCTTCTCGATAGTGCCTCTAGTGCTCTTGGGTTGGCACATGTTGTCTAAAACCTACCTTTATGGTGAATCCTCCCTACCACCTCTTCCTTTGGTTTGGGATATTTTCATTAGTTAGCATTTATTTTATTATCCATTTTAGTTTCCTGGTTCACATTTTGAGGTGACATTAACAATGATGGATTATTGCTAACCACTTTTTGTACATGAAGAAATTTTGTACTCTACACCATATATATAGTTCAGGTTTATTACGCTCATCATGTTATGTGTGTGGAGTTGAATTAGTGGCATAGTACCATTCTATGAAAGGAAATCAATTCATCCATGGTTCCCTTTTATCCTAATTAAAGCCAAATAGACAATATAAACACCATTTAAAAATTTTCACCTTTCCATTTTGTCAATTTGATTGGAGATTTTAATAAGGGCTCTGAGTCACTTGTGTATCCCAACAAAAAATTTGGGTCTCTCTCTCTCTCTCTCTCATCTCGGGGGGGGATTCTTAAAGTTTTTAAAGTGTTTCCTTGAGCGTTTCAACGACTTTGTTCCTTGAATAATTAATGATTGGTTGAATGATTGCTTACTTGCGTCGTGGAATAAAACTAATGATTCTCTTGTGCCTTGAACTTAATGTGATTAGATTATTTGCGTATGAAATGAATTGGGTGAATAAATAGATTATCTCGTGCCATTGAAGTAATGTTGATGTGTGATTAAATAATTAATTGTATTTAATGCGCCTTGCAATAATGTCGACGTAGAGACGATTTAGTAATTAGATAATCTTGTGTCTTGAAATTAAGTGTAACTATTGTATGATTTCCTAACTGAATATATTAATTGTTTGCATCGAATGGTGTTGTTTTATGTTTAATTCATAATTTCGATCACGTGCATACCTAGAGATAATGTTGATTATTGATGAATTAAATGGTTAATTAGTCACACACCTTGAAGTAAAGTAGATTTCTGCTTTGTGTGTTGAAAATAAAATAAAGTTGATTACATTACACCTTAACTTATGTCCTTGCATGATTGAATTAGTAATTAACTTATGTTGCGCCATGGAATTTATGTTACGTGTGATGGTTTATTAGAATGTTATTGTGCCATCGATTATCATTGATGTTTTTGATTTAGCATAGTTTTCTTTGGACTTGATTGTGTTAGTGGGATGTAGACACCTCCTTTTTCCTCAGAACAGTCGCCATCCCTGAGACCTTAAATGGTCAAAATCAATCGGATGAATCATGGGCTTGAGTGTTGCTTATGTGTCTTGGAGGTCCTAACCTTGCAGGGTAGATTGGGTGGGTAGTTTCTATGTGTTATATTGTGATGAGTTGATCTTGCATCGCCATTTATGTTACTTGTTGATTTGTGTTGTTATCTAATACAATGATGTGTTAATTATGTGTCATTACTAACTTTGATTGATGCATTGGTTATGTAGTTATGGATTACGATGATGAGTCACTTGTAATTCCCTTATTATGATGTCTTTGATTAGACATTGTTGTGATTTATTGTTGATGTTAAATTCCTTATCCAAAAAAAATTTGCTTATTGTGCTTCGCTTTTCCTAGTCATAACGGAGGGGACATTACATATGGTATCAAAGCGGTTTCAACCCCAAAACTTGGGATCATTACACCTTCCACTGTATTAAACACCTGATTAATAATTTATAGCTAATTAAATCAAATTTTTCCCTATAGGTAATCATGGTGAGAGGATGTTGTGGAGGCATACAACGTGGTTCTAGGGGAGGAGGCACAACATCTCCAATAGCATCCATGCCAGAGGACTCTAACCCCCAAGGAGGAGAAAAAGTCATTGGACATGGGAAAATTGTTATGGGGGATGTGGTTGGGTTGATGAGGTCCTTTCAGAGGATTTCAGAGGACTTTATTAACCATCTAGATAGATATGAGGCCAGAGTGCCTGTACCCCATAAGGGTCCACAACGCGCCCGAACCGATACTAGTAGCATTCACAGAGAACTTGAGAAGGTCAATTTTCTCGAGTTTTTGGGTTCCACTGATGGCACAGGCATCAAGGAATGGTTGGAGAACATGACAATCTACTTTTCACTTCACAACTACACCTCCAATGTGAAAGCTCGCATGGATGTCTTTCAACTGATGGGGAGTGCTCCTCTATGGTGGAAGACGCTCCTATCGCAATTGAACATGGTCATTGAAGACGTGTCATCGGAATTGTTCTAGGAGAAGTTTTGGGAGAGGTATTTATCAGAGGAATTCATTGAGAGTCAGCTTAATGATTTCAACGCCTTACGACAGGGTAGTCGTATGGTGCTCGAGTATGAGGCTCGATTCATGGAGTTGCTTAAGTATGATCCACATCTCAACATCGAGAAGCTCAAGGTAAACAAGTTTATGTTCATCCTTAACGTCATAATTTTTGTGAAAGTGAGGATCCTAATTCCTCAGATGTTGCACTATGTAGTCCAGAAGGCCCTCATAGCTGAGGAAGAGTTGATCAGAGGGAGTCAGGGCAAGACTCCTGTGAGACCAACGGGATAGACAACATCAGGCACCAACTAGACATTCATTAGGGTTTTGAGGTACTCCGAGAGGATCCACATTTGTGACACCACGACGACTGATGCCTCAACATCAGACTCCCTATAGAGGAACACAACACCATCAAAAACATCATCCGCAACAACAACAGTTTAGGCATGTTCAGCAGAACATACCAGGGTTTTAGGCTAGTGGGCGAGCAACTTCTACTTCGAGGACCAGGAATATTGGACCGAAGACTAGGTGTTGGACATGTGGAGAGCTACATTACCAGCGTGACTTTCTGGTTTAGAGGGCCAGAGAAGTCAGTTTAGTCGGACACACTACAATAGGAGATTTGGGAAAGGCCCATTGGATTCATGCAGCAATGAATAACCACTAGGTCGAGCACCAGTATATTGTGCCCGATACGTTAGGTACCATCATTGACCAGGCCTTTAGTATTTTTATATATCACGGTGCTAGAGAGAGATTTATTTCTGGTGCAACACTAAAACGAATTAAGGTAAAGGCAGACTATAGAGACGAGGTTAGCTACATGGAAATGGCTTCGGGTTCCAAGCAGAAGGTTGGAGGAAAGGTTACGGACTGTATCCTTAACCTAGGATATTTTTTCATGAAGGCCAACATGTACGTCATGATCTTAGGATCTTATGACGTCGTAATCGATATGGACTGGTTGGAATCGCATGATGTGATACTCAACTACAAATCGAAATGGTTGAGTTTGATCGATGATGAGGGACAAAGATGAGTGATTGTAGGAATAAACTAGGGAGTTTCTTTAAGGTTCATTTCTTCCCTACAACTACATAAGAGCATGCGCAAAGGATGCAAGCTATATGCAATCTTAGCGTTGAACGAAAAGGTCATGGTGGAAGGATTATAAAACCTTCTGGTAGTATGAGAGTTTGTGGACGTGCTCCCAGAAGAGTTACCAGGTTTGCCTCCTGAAAGAGAGTTGGTATTTACCATCAACTTAAAACTTGGAATTGAACCGATAGTAAGGATGCCTTATCGGATGTCGACCTCTGATTTACAGGAGTTGAAAATGCAATTGAAGGAGTTTTTGGACCAATGACTTATACGTCCAAGTGTGTCACCTTGGGGTGCACCTATTATTTTCATACGGAAGAAGGATGGGTCATGGAGACTCTGTATTGACTACTGTCAATTGAATAAGGCAACGATCAAGAACCAGTATCTCTTGCCAATAATAGATCATTTGTTTGACCAAATGAAAGGTGCGATGGTGTTTTCGAAGATCGACTTGAGATCAAGATATCACCAGTTATGGATCAAAGTGGAAGAAATTCCTAAGACCGAATTCAAGACAAGGTTCGGGCATTACGGGTTTACCGTTGTACTGTTTGGACTGACAAATGTCCCATGGGTATTCATGAGCTTGATGAATGGGGTGTTCTGCAAATACTTGGACAAGTTTTTTCAAGTATTCATTGACGACATATTGATATATTATCGAATGACAGAAGAACATGAAAAACATTTGTGCTTGGTACTACAGTGTTTACAAGAGAACAAATTATACGGGAAACTGTCGAAATGCTCTTTTTATCAATCCAGGATTCATTATTTGGGGCATGTTATCTCTGGCGAAGGCATCGTTGTGGATCCAATGAAGGTAGAGGCTATTATGGAATGTCCCGCACCGACGAGCATACCATAAGTACATAGCTTTATGGGTTTAGTGGGATATTACCGACGGTTCGTCGAAGGTTTTTCGAAGATAGAAAATCCAATCAAAGAATTGCAGAAGAAAAACAAGAAGTTTGTATGGACTGAGAAATGTGTGGAAGCATTTCGAAGGCTCAAGGAGTTTTTGATGACATCACCGATACTAAAGGTCCTTGACATGGATGAGTAATTCGCAGTATGCACAGACGCATCCAAGGAAGCCTTAAGTGTAGTCTTGATGCAATACAATCGAGTGATCACTTACATATCAAGGAAATTAAGAAATCATGAAGAGAACTACGCGACACATGATTTGGAGTTATTGGCCATTGTGTATGCTCTGAGAGTGTGGAGACACTACCTGATTGGACAAAAATTTGAACTACAGATAGACCATTGTGGTTTGCAGCACATTTTTATGCAAAGTGACTTGAATGTGCAACAAAGGCGTTGGTCAAAACTACTTAGTGAGTACGATTTTGAGATTACCTACATAAAAGTAACAGTGAATAGAGTGGCAGATGTGTTGAGTCAGAGAGCACGCATGTTTTTGTTGATACCTCTTCAGATGAATCTTCGTGAAAATATTCTAACTATACAGTGCGATGATGACTGGTATAAAGAATTTAAGGAAAATATCAGACAAGACACCATTCTCGTACCAAAATTTGAGGGATTTATTGTGTACAACAACGGATTAATGAGGTATAATAACCGGATTTACGTATCGCCTAATGACGAATTGAGAATTTTTATCTTAATAAAATCTCATAGAGAAGTGTACATGGCTCATGCAAGAGTCACAAAGATGAAGGCAGACCTTAAGCCCTTATTCTTCTAGAAAGGAATGAAGGCAGACATAGTCAACTACATGGCGATATTTCTAGAATGTCAGCAAGTGAAGATTTACCATTGAAGGTTTATTGTTGTACTGTAAGGTTCATTTGTTCCCTAAAACTACAGAAGAGCATGCGCAAAGGATGCAAGCTATATGAAATATTAGCGTTGAATGAAAAGTTCATGGCGGAAGGATTATAAAACCTTCTGTTAGTATGAGATTTTGTGGACGTGCTCCCAAAAGAGTTACCAGGTTTTCCTCCTGAAAGAGAGTTAGTATTTACCATCAACTTAAAACTTGGAATTGAATCGATAGTAAGGACGCCTTATCGGATGTCGACCTCTGATTTACAGGAGTTGAAAATGCAACTGAAGGAGTTTTTGGACGAATGCCTTATACGTCCAAGTGTGTCACCTTGGGGTGCACCTATTATTTTCATACGAAAGAAGGATGGGTCGTGGAGACTCTGTATTGACTACCGTCAATTGAATAAGGAAACGATCAAGAACCAGTATCTCTTTCCAATAATAGATCATTTGTTTGACCAAATGAAAGGCGCGATGGTGTTTTCGAAGATCGACTTGAGATCAATATATCACCAGTTATGGATCAAAGAGGAAGAAATTCCTAAGACCGCATTCAAGACAAGGTTCGGGCATTACAGGTTTACCATTGTACTGTTTGGACTGACAAATGTCCCATGGGTATTCATGATCTTGATAAATGGGGTGTTCCGTGAATACTTGGACAAGTTTGTTCAAGTATTCATTGACGGCATATTGATATATTATCGAACGACGAAATAACATGACAAACATTTGTGCTTGGTACTACAATGTTTACAAGAGAACAAATTATACGAGAAACTGTCGAAATGCTCTTTTTATCAATCCAGGATTCATTATTTGGGGCATGTTATCTCCGACGAAGGCATCATTGTGGATCCAATGAAGGTAGAGGCTATTATGGAATGGCCTGCACTGACGAGCGTACCATAAGTACATAGCTTTATGGGTTTAGTGGGATATTACTGACGGTTTGTCGAAGGTTTTACGAAGATAGAAAATCCGATCAAATAATTGCAGAAGAAAAAAAAGAAGTTTGTATGGACCGAGAAATGTGCGGAAGCATTTTGAAGGCTCAAGGAGTTGTTGATGACATCACCGATACTAAAGGTCCCTGACATGGATGAAGAATTCTCGGTATGCACAGACGCATCCAAAGAAGCCTTAAGTGTAGTCTTGATGCAATACAGTCGAGTTATCACTTACATCTCAAGGAAATTAAGAAATCATGAAGAGAACTATGCGACGCATGATTTGGAGTTATTGGCCATTGTGTATGCTCTGAGATTGTGGAGACACTACCTGATTGGACAAAAAATTGAACTAAATATAGACCATTGTGGTTTGCAGCACATTTTTATGCAAAGTGACTTGAACGTGCAACAAAGGCGTTGGTTAGAACTACTTAGTGAGTACGATTTTGAGATTACCTACATAAAAGTAACAGTGAATAGAGTGGCAGATGTGTTGAGTCGGAGAGCACGCATGTTTTTGGTGATACCTCTTCAGATAAATCTTCATGAAAATATTCTAACTATACAGTGCGATGATGACTGATATAAATAATTTAAGGAAAATATCAGACAAGACACCATGCTCGTACCAAAATTTGAGGGATTTATTGTGTACAACAACGGATTAATGAGGTATAATAACCGGATTTACGTATTGCCTAATGACGAATTGAGAATTTTTATCTTAATAAAATATCATAGAGAAGTGTACATGGCTCATGCAAGAGTCACAAAGATGAGGGCAGACCTTAAGCCCTTATTCTTCTAGAAAGGAATGAAGGCAGACATAGTCAACTACATGGTGAGATGTCTAGAATGTTAGCAAGTGAAGGTTGAACATAGACATCTGAAAGGATTATTGCATCCACACACTATTTTGGAATCGAAATGGGAGGTCATTTTGATGGACTTTATTGTGGGATTGTCTTTGATGGAAAGGAGGCATGACTCGATTTTCATGGTAGTTGACACTCTAACAAAGATTTCACATTTTATCCCTGTGCGTACAACATATCAAGCACCAGACATAGCTAGAGTTTTTATCAGCAATATTTTGAGATTGCATGGCGTGTCTAAAAGGATCATATCCGATCGAGGATCGGTGTTTACAATATGATTTTGAACTAGTTTCCAAGAGGCCTTGGGAACCCAACTTAACTTTAGTACCACGTATCACCCTAAGACAGATGGGAAAACATAAAGAATGAACCAAATCTTGGAGGATATGTTGTGTATGTACGTGATGGACCAACATAATCTTTGGGAAGAATTCTTGCCACTGGTAGAGTTTGCATACAACAACAACCATCAAAACATCTTAAGATGGAACCTTTCGAGTTTCTTTATGGGCGACCGTGTCAGATGCCTTTAAGCTGAGATCGACTTGAGGATAGGGTCCTAGTAGGACCATAAGATATCCAAGAAATGGAAGAACAAATGCAAATGATAAGACAAAGGATGAAAGAAGTGCAAGATCAAAAGAAGAGTTATTTCGATGCACATCGCATTGACCATAGTTATGAAGTGGGTAATCGAGTCTTCTTGCGGGTGAAACTGCATAAGAGTTTCATCAAGTTTGGAAAGGGTGCTAAAATCTCTCCTAGGTTTGTAGGAACTTTCAAAGTCATGGAAAGGAAAGGGCATGTGGCCTATCGGCTAGCCTTGCCTAATTCTTTGAGGCGTATGCATAATGTTTTTCATGTATCTGTTTTGAGACATTATGTTAGTGATCCTACACATGTGATTGACATGAGTTCCTTGCAGGTGTCGGATGAGAGTGCACTCACAACGGATCCAATCCACATTCTAGACCATCTTATTTGACAGCTACGATGTCGAACAGTCGATCAGGTCAAGGTCCAGTGGGACAATTATAGTCCACACTTGGCTACCTGGGAGGACGCATATGATATGCGCTAGCAGTTTCCATATTTATTTGATAGTTAGACATTTAGATCTTGTCAGATGCTTTGTTTACTGCTTATATATATTTTGGAACTTCAGGATGAAGTTTGAAACAAGAGGGGGTGTATGTAACATCCTGCTCTTGCGAGCACATGTTATTGACTTATTCTTTGAGGACACTTGCATGCAAGTGATCCGGTTTTAATATATGGTTGTCTATTCGCTTATGGATTATTATGATCATGTTGATGGATTATGATGTTATGTCATTTGATATCTATGTATTGATAGATGTTATTGAAGAGTTTCCCCTGATTTTTCAAAATGCTTGACAAATTGAGGATGCCAATGGCATCAATGGACCTCCTTGGACTCTGGAACGAGGCAAGAAGTGGATTGTATTGGTTTGAGTATTTTATTTATGCACATGTGACATATGATCAGGTGTATTATGATGTTGTTTATGGATCTTTGACAATGTTTCGTTGATGGATGAAAGTTGACGGTTGCTTGCTAATTAGACTCACATAAGGAGTAAAGAGGCCATGCACAACAACTAGATATTGAGGGAGAGGTGTGGGAGAATCCATGTCACATCCTACTAGCACTCTTGTTGTGGCTCGAATTGTAGGTTAACGATTACCTAGTTCGAGATATCCGCGATGTCGTGAGGGAAGACTGAGATTGTCGCTCACGAAGATTCTAAGGGGCATGCAATAAGCCAAACTCCTTATTCCTTAGAGGCCCTTAGTCTCTCACAAGATCACATGAATGGAGTATTGACTCCAAGGGTTGGAAAAATACCAAAACCAATCAAAGGCAAGTGGCACCCTTGGAGCACGTAGTGCATCTTAAATGGCATGTCGTGTAATTAAAATTTGAATCAAAGGCGAGTGACACCCTTGGAGCACATATTGTGTTTTGAAGGGCATGTCTCGTAATTAAAATTTGAATCAAAGGAGAGTGGCACCCTTGGAGCACGGAGTGCGTCTTGAAGAGCATGTCGCGGTGTTTAAAAAAAAAGCAATGAGTCAATGAATCTAGGTGGCCTAGAAAACTTGAGCCAATTTTAAACCTTATAAGATCTTGAGCACCTGTCTAATTAATTTATTGATCAATTAATTAACTAAATAATGAATTTATTAACCATAATCCCTAAGGTTCTAGGCATTTGCAAATAAATATTTAACTAAAGCCTAAGTCTAAGTGAGTGAGAATACTAAAAACTATTTTTTAAAATTAAATGATGAGGGGATGAAATAAATCAAATTAAGAATCAATAAAAATAAAACAAATCTAAAGAAGTGATTTAATACACCTTGTGCAAGTAAATACTAAATTAGAATTTAAATTGAGAAAGGAATAAAGAATAAAGATGTGTAAGCATCGAAAGGTATATAGAGTCTAGTCTAACTAAGGAATTTTCCTAATTTAAACACAACTCAATTTTAGAAATGCGTAGTCATTAAAGGGGAAATAAAGGGAATAAAGGGACAACTCAGAGTGATTTTAGGAGCGCTTTTAGGATGGGTGAGGGAAATTGACATTTAATTTAATTAAATTGTGGATTTATTGGTGAAACCAAAGGAACGAGTGACAAGTGTATGGGGGGAGTAATTCCTAATTAATTTAAAAAAAAATGATATAAATGTGCAAATGGAAATTGGTCACTAAGAAAAATTCTATAAATTAAATGGCTGAGAGGAGGAATGGATCATGGCTGGTATGAGTAAGGTTATGTTGTAGAAATTTTGACTCATTTTACTTGGAGAGTTGGGATACCCAGCTCGAGGGAGAGAGTGGTAGATCTACCTTGCGAGGTGAGATGGGAGCTAGAGTATTCTAGATGTGGTTGTTCGTGTCCCATTTGCGGCTCGGGGGGGATAAGGGGGAAGAAGAGTACCCCTAGCGTTGGCTGGTAGGTATCAGTGAAGTCTCAATGGTTAGCAAGAGGATGAGGAAAGGGAACATCGTCACCCAGGGATCATCATCAAGTCTATCTTCATCGGTCACTTTATTTCATTTGATTTGCAATGTATTAAGTTTTTATTGTATTTTCATTGAAGTTGCAAGGTATTAAGTTTATTGTATTTTCATTGAAGTTGCAATGTATTAAGTGATTATTGTATCTATATGTTTTTAGGGGTAATATCTATGTCATTGATTCTAGATTGATATTTAATTAAGGTTTTTTCTCTTCCTTGAGGTAGTCACTTTCCTAGAAAACCCATGTTCTTTTCATTTTTAAATCGCCCAACTCCTCCCTCTTAAAAAAAATTGAGTTTGACTATCTAGTCTGCGAAGTTTTATGGGGACTATCTCTGCAATTTTTTCTTTCAAGATATCTGTGTTGGAAATATTTCCCTGGGAATTTTATGGGAACTATATCCCAGTGATTTTACCACTCATTTCCTCTGTGAGTTTACTTGGTTATACCCAACGATTTTTACTTGGTTTTCACCCAACAATTTTACCCTTATACTCAACGATTTTATCACATATCACTCTGCGATTTCCCTTGATTTCTCGGTGTTTTTCTTCTTACATTCTTTGTGTTTGTTCTTTCCTTTTTTTCAGCAAATTATTACTTCAACTCTATGATTTTTGGGGCATTAAACCAGACCCCTATGTGTTGGGGCACCTCCCATAGTTTATTTGGCAACCTACAATTTTAATTTTGAGTGGTTGAATGTCCCGACACTTTTTTTGGTGTAAAAATCTCCCATGACTTAGCTCATTTTTATCTCTGTGTTTTCTGGATGGTTAAGGCTCCACACCCTCACACTGTTTCATAGCCTCTTATCCCTTTTTCCTAGTGTTTTTTAGATCCCAGGCTCTGGATTATTGGTCAACGTTTTTATCATAAACCCCTATGTTTTCCTTTAAAGACTCGACGATTTTCATTTATAATTTCTCTACTATTACGTGTAAGAACTCGGGGAATTTACCAGAGTAACCACATCGATTTTTCCTCATTCACTTGCTTAGCAATTTCATTTTTTTCCTCAGCTATGTTTACCTTGTGATGCTTTGCGATTTTCCACTTATTTACTCAATGATTCCCTTTCTTCCTCGGCATCTGAAATACCTCTGTGTTTTAATACATTCTGGAATGAGTTCCCTCTCTTCCTCGATGCTGGAAATATCTCTGTGTTTGATACATTTCTGGACCAAGTTCCCTTCCTTCTTCAGTGCTGGAAGCATCTCTGTGTAATTTTTATTCGATTTTCTCACATTGGATCAATCCCTGCATCAAGTTTTTTTTATCAAAAGTTTCCCTCCACCATTTTCTTAAGGATTAATGAAAATTTCAAGTTAGCAGTGATGGTTATAATGACACGAGGATTATACTTATTAATTCCTTGAACTTTGGCCTTTTCCTATTATTTTACCATTATCCGCTTCATATCACATACATTTCCATCTTAAAATTATATATATATATATATATATATATATTTATTTATTTATTTATTTTCTTCTCGATAGTGCCTTTAGTGCTCGTGGGTTGGCACATGTTGTCTAAACCCTACCTTTACGATGAATCCTCTCCACCACCTCTTCCTTTTCTTTTGGATCTTTTCATTAGTTAGCATTTATTTTATTATCCAGTTTAGTTTCTTGGTTCAAATTTTGAGGTGACATTTACAATGACAAATTATTGCTAACCACTTTTTGTACATGAAGAAAGTTTGTACTCTACATCATATACATATATATAATTCAGGTTAATTAATCTTGTCATTTTATGTGTGTGGAGTTTAATTAGTGACATAGTACCATTCTATGAAAGGCAATCAATTCATCCATGGTGCCCTTTTATCCTAATTAAAGCCATAAAGACAATAAAGACACCATTTTAGATTTTTCACCTTTCCATTTTGTCAATTTGATTGGAGATTTTAATAAGGGTTCTAAGTCACTTGTCTATCCCAACAAAAAATTTGGGTCTCTCTCTCTCTCTCATCTAGGGGGGGGTCTTGAAGTTTTTTAAGTGTTTCCTTGAGCATTTCAACGACTTTGTTCCTTGAATAATTAATGATTGGTTGAATGATTTCTTACTTCCGTCATGGAATAAAACTAATGATTCTCTTGTGCCTTGAACTTAATGTGATTAGATTATTTGTGCATGAAATGAACTGGGTGAATAAATAGATTTTATTGCTCCATTGAAGTAATATTGATGTGTTATTAAATAAGTAATTGGATTCAATGCGCCTTGCAATAATGTCGATGTAAAAATGATTTAGTAATTAGATAATCTTGTGTCTTGAAATTAAATGTTGTTGTATGATTTCCTAACTAAATAGATTAATTGTGTGCATTGAATGGTTTTGGTTTATGTTTAATTTAGAATTTGGATCACACCCACACTCAGAGATAATGTTGATTATTGATTAATTAAATGGTTAATTAGTCATGTGCCTTGAAGTAAAGTAGATGTCTTCTTTGCGCCTTGAAAATAAAATAAAGTTGATTACATTTTTCCTTAACTTATGTCATTGCATGATTGAATTAGTAATTAAGTTATCTTGCACCATGGAATTTATGTTACGTGTGATGGTTTATTAGAATGTTATTGTGCCATTGATTATCATTGATGTTGTTGATTTAGCATAGTTGGCTTTGGACTTGATTGTGTTAGTGGGATGAATACACCTCCTTGTTCCTCAGAACAATCACCAACCCTGAGACCTTAAATGGTCAAGATTAATCGGATGAATCCTGAGGTTGAGCATTTCTTATGTGTCTTGGAGGTCCTAACCTTCCAGGTTAGGTTGGGTGGGTAGTTTTTCTATGTTACATTGTGATGAGTTGATCTTGCATCACCATTTATGTTACTTGTTGATTCATGTCTTTATCTAATATGATGATGTGTTAATTATGTATCGTTACTAATTTTGATTGATGCATTGGTTACGTCGTTATGGATTACGACGATGAGTCACTTGTAATCCATTTATTATGATGTCTTTGATTAGGGGTTGTTGTCATTTATTGTTGATGTTAAATTCCTAATGCAAAAAAAAATTACCTATTGTGCTTCGTTTTTCCTAGTCATAATGGGGGGGGAAGTTACACCAAGCTCTTGGAGCTTGTTTCAAGACATACAATTTTTTCTTCAACTTCTACACTTTGTCCTCTTGTCCTTTGACCTTAAAACTAGTTGGTTGATACACATATATGTGTTCTTGCAATATGCCATTTAAAAAGGTTGACTTTACATTTTATTGGTAGACTTGGCATTTGTTTTGAACAACAGTGGATAACATGGTTCTTATTGTATCTAACCTTGCTACAGGAGTGAAGGTTTCACCATAGTCTATGCCGGCATGCTGAGAGAAACCTTTGGCAAAAAACCTTGCCTTATGCTTCTCAATCTTTCCTTTTTCATTAGGATTTTTTTTGTACACCCACTTGACTCCTATGTTGGATTTTTCTATTGGTAGATCAAGAAGATCCCAAGTCTTGTTCCTTTCTATGGCTTCAATTTATTCATTCATGGCTTCTACTGTAACATACTCAGCCACCCACAGGCCCGGGCATGCTACCTTCAAGCCCTCCCTTGGACTTATTTCTCTTACAGATACCTTTTAAAATTTAATCATTCATAAAAGAAAATACTTTAACGACATGCACAGCAATATCTAGCAAGCATGCATAGTCTAAAGATTCAATTAAATGATAATTAAACCTACACAGCGGAAATACATTTGTATACATGTAAATGATACCATAACAGAGAGCACTTATATTTATGAAATATGACACCAACTGGATGCAGACCAAGGACATTCCACCCAACCGTAGACACTATTGTTCCAAATCTCAACAACAACATCACCCCCGAGCTAGGGCTATGAATCCACAAGAAAACTTCTAGATTGTTACTTGGCTTCCCAAACCAGTCAGCACCCAAGCTCTCACAGGCTTCCCAGCTCTCACAGAAATCCAAGTACCTAGATCTCTTCTACCCAGCTTGCACCACCCGAGAGAATGGACCTCCACCCTTCTCTGCCATGCAGTCCCTCAGGCAGTCCTTCTCCTTAATTTGGGCTCCACTGCAACTGGTTTAGAATCTCTATGTTTGAACTCTCAGGACTCGTAGTTGTGAGAAACCCTGGACACAGGCCAATGCATCTCATACATGTGGGCCTCAAGTCATGGTTGGATCACTCCAGTGACCACTACAGCCAACTATCACATGGCTAATTCTTCGGTAATTCAACTCCCTTTCCCAAGCCAAGACGCAGATGACGGATGGATCAATGAATGGGTAAGTGGGTGCATGGAGGTGTGTGCATGAAAGTGCATGAGGGATAGAATGGTGC
>JZKD02S0068530.1:186305-202228 GCA_000966675.3 Picea glauca
CCAATGAGTAATGAACAATAGTATAAGAGTTACACCAATACACCACAATACACCATGCACAATATATGAGAAATAATCAATAGTTATTGTTCAAGGGAAGTAATGACTTCCAAAGCTACTTATAGATTCTAAATGTAAAGGGAGGGATAAACCTCCAAGAGGAAGATACAATCCTTGGATTTAACTCTCCATCCTTTCCCCTTTCTTCCACCCAAACAGAAGTTATAGAGAGAATGGTAGACTTTGTTCAATTCTGATTTATTCAGGAGACCGAACTTGTACAGAATGCCCCGCGCTCAATATTTAACATCAGATTCTGAAATTTGCACAAAAGAAACCAAAGTCCATACAATTTCCAATTCAATTTGTCCCACTTCATTTGTATTCTCTATGAATAAGTTATGACTATTTTACCCGAAACACCTTTTTATTGTCTAGCTTCAGGACTGGTCAAAAACCCTATCTTCCATAGAGTGTATATCCATAATTATATCGAATCAAGAGCTTAAAATTTTACCACAGGTACCTTGATATGTCTTCTCAATTCCATAGAAATTTCACCATATGAATCATTCTAGAAAAAAACTTAGAGCGAAAATGGTAAGTTGACCTGAAAATAACATACCTTAGAACACATCACCAAAAGACTTCATCCTCCCTTGAAATCCGACCTTATTTACTTCTGATTTCCTCTGAAATTCAACGTTTGTATCAAATGAATGTATAATGATATTTATTTATACCATTTATGTCACTTCCTTTTAACATTAGGGCCGACATGACACTTTCTTATTTTGTAATTATGTTCTTTAATTATCTTCAGGGCCTACATGTACTTCCTTCTTCAATTTACTTTGTCATCTTCAAAAATTCGCTTCTCCTCAACCATGAGGATCTGTGTGATGTGCGACATACCACCGGAAACAACATGATGTATAATATCTTTTGGTGCAATTATTTGCATAATATATTACCAAACATAAATTATCAACCAGGATTCATAATCAGTAGAGTTGATGTACTATATGTGCCGATAACATATAGGTTGCTATGTATGATGAGTATAGCTCAATCAAGAAACAATTAATGACATAACACTCTTTTTCACACTTTTCAAATAACATTATCCACTCATTTCAAAATTTAGAAAGAAAAACTTGAAAACAAAATCTTAACAATCATGCATCCAAAAGATCTTGCTCAGATAATAACTTGTCCATTTACAAGCTCATGAAATGGAAAGATGGAATTTGAATTAGTTATTTGTAGATGCTACTCTTGACAAAAAATATCAAGCAAATCTGGGCACACTTCAACAATACCACTCCAAACTTAGAAGAGAAAACTGATAACAAAACTTCTCAAGCAAACAGTGAATCGAAAGGTTCTTTCTTAGGTGACAAATATGTTCATTAGAGACTCATGAAATGAAGAGATGAACTTAAGATCTTGTTCCCTGTAGCATTTAAAACAGCCAACACTCTGCATATGCTCAAAGGAAAACATCAATCAATGCTAGAGGAAATCACATGTGAAGGAAGACACTCCACTTTAGGCACATGTAAGGTGAGAGATGGAGGTCTTGATTGTGCATGTGTTTGCAAGGTGAAATCTGATTTAAATCTATGAAACAAAGTTGAGTATGGTAGGATGCTCTATTACAGGTTCATGTACAGTGAAAGATAGAGATCCAAATCGTTCTTAGATATGCAAAATGGAAACAACACTATAACATTAAATCTACCAAATGATTGTCTACACACACATACAGGAATAACAAATGTTCATTCAAGAATCTATGTTGCACTCATAAATCCATATTACACTCCAAAAATATATATTGCACTCCAAAAACACTCACTCACTCACTCACTCACAATTGCCACACATATTTATTTTATTTTTTCAAATGTTGACTGAAGCAAAACATAAATAAAGTTAGATGTTTATGATCAAAACAAAAATGACTTTATCCATACACAAACTATAATTATATATACAATAAATACAAAGAAGCTTACCTTGGTTGGGTCGGTGGGCCCTTGTCATACCAACAAGGTATCTTTAAAAGAAACTTACAGAACGAAAGGTCTGATAACACGCATCAATTTCATGAATTGCAATTTATATCCTTACTAAAGAAAAATAGAGGTACAATCCACAGTCTTCAAGAATCAACCCTACAACATAATAATTTCTCTTTCTTCAAGAACCAATCTTGTAGAATAATAATTCCCTCCCTAATCAGACCTATGAGGTCTTATTTATACATAAAATCCATGGAGGAATGGATGAAACCCAATCCCCAATCTAATAAAACAATTTTACAATTTTAGGATAAATCCCAAAAATCTGTGTTTTTTAACAATTTGGGAAGATTTGAGTTAGTCCCCCACCCATATCTCCCAAACCAATTCTAATTTTGAAACACTTCCTACGTATTACTCAATTTATCATATTCTAGACAAAACCCATGTATTATAATTTCTAGATCCGATACCATATGCACAAAAATCGAGGTGCAAATTGGCAGTTTGAGTTTTTTTTATAATTTTGGCAGAATCATTCCCCCTGCGTTGGATGTCCACACGTGCGAGATGGGTGAATTATCAAATTTCCACATGAAAACATCTCTCTGGAAAAAACCCATGAGCCCGATTTTCTTCTAGAAACATTCAAAAATTTTGAATTATGTCTAGTACTGGATTAGCACAGGCTGGTACCAGAATAGGTGGAGCCTTGGTATCAGAATAGACTGGGTACCGGATCATGCTTCTTAAGAGTCAAAGTGATTAGTATCATACAAAATCAACTATTTTAATCGAATTAACTCAATAAAACTAAACAAATCATGCCTTAATCATAATTTACCCCTTATGCACATGAACAAGGTAATCAAGTATATTTATGGAAGAAACAATCAATTAGATACACATGGCATAGGTAAAATCGACTCAGATAGGGAGTAATATAGGGAATTAGAAGTGTCAAAATGGAAACTCAACAATATTCATCCATGGATGTTGTATCTGCATGTGCATTAACCTTCATGTCCAAATACCTTCATCAATCTTGCGGTCCAAAACCCATGACTAGGGTTGACATCAATGACAACAACCAATCTTCCAACATCCATGAGTATAGGGATGTGTTTTCCTTTACATATGATGAACTTAAATTATATAGAGAAGTTGTATTTCAACACACTATTCCCCTCAAGGAATATACAAATCTTTTTCGTCAAAAGCTAAGGTAAATAAATCCCAAGTTAGCTCCCATGGTTCAAAAGGAACTTCAAAAAATGTTGTCAGTCTGCATCATTCCTTCAAAAAGGAACTCATCTTGGTGTTCTAACTTGGTATTTGTCAGAAAAAGAATGGAGGGATAAGGTTGTGTATTGATTTCAGGAATTTGAACTTGGAAAGCATCAAAGACAACTATCCTCTCCCTAACATGGAAACCTTGCTTCAAAGGGTTACAAGATCAAAGATTATGTCCATGTTAGATGGTTTCTCAGGTTATAATTAGGTGTTGGTAAGTAAGGAAGATCAAAATAATACTACTTTCACAACACCTTGGGGAACTTTTGAATATTTAAGGATGTCTTTTGGCTTATTAAATGCAGGTGCCACTTTTCAAAGAGAAATGGATATTTCCTTCAAGGAATTGTTGGGTAAAATCATTGAAATTTATTAGGACGACTTGACAGTATTCTCAAAAGATATATCACAACATGTAAGTCATCTAAGACAAGTTTTTGAAAGATTTTAGAAGTATGGCATCTCATTAAATCCAGCTAAGTCAATAATGGGTGTTGATGAAGGGAAATTGTTGGGTCACATCATTGCAAAAGATGGGGTAAAGATAGATCCATAAAGAGTAGAAGCCATTAAGATGATCCATTTTCCACAAACTAAGAAATCCCTACAATCTTTCATTGGTCAAATTAACTTTGTCAGGAGATTTATTCCAAACTTAGCTAAGACTATGAAACCCATTCTTATATTATTAAAGAAAGATGTTAAATTTGAATGGACAGTTGAAGGAATGAAATATTTTAACAGTATTAAGGATTCAATTGGCAGATATCATGTGTTAATTAGTCCAAATTATACTAAGGATTTTTTAGATTTTATCCTCTGCTTCAAAAGATACAATTGCAGGGTTGTTGCTCCAAAAGAATGGTGAAGGGAAAGAACAACCCATTGCATTCATGAGTAAGGCTTTGCATAATTTAGAGTTAAATTATACCATCATGGAAAAACAAGAATATGCCTTATTCAAATATCTCAAGCATTTTAGAATCTATGTTGGGTATTCTAAGGTTGTGGGGTATGTTCCTCACTCAACAATAAAAGATATATTATCCCAACAAGATTGCTTAGGAGTAAGAGGGAAGTGGGTCTCTAAAATTCAAGAGTGTGATTTAGAGATAAAACCCACAAAGTTGGTCAAAGGTTAGGGTTGAGCACAAATGTTGATAGAAGGGAATGAGCAGGTTTTAGACTTAGTGTGTTAGAATAGTCAGCCAGGGCCAACAATTTTTGTAGAGCTTCAAAGGCTAGAGCAGAATCAATGGTATTCAGACATTATTTTCTTCCTCCATAACCTTACTTTTCCAAATCATTTAATTGGTCATAAAATAAGAGCATTAAAGTTAAGAGTATCTAAGTATTGTTTTATTCAGGATGGATTGGGGTGGAGGAACCTTGATGGGGTAATACTTAGATGTGTTGATGAGATAGACTCTAAGAAACTTTTGACAGAGTTTCATTCAGGATTTTGTGGAGGAAATTATGCAGGTAAAACCACAACCCAAAATATTCTTAGAGTGGGATACATGGACAATGACTTCCTTTTAGTTTTAATCAAGCTAATAAATGAAGGAGAAGAAGAAAGATATGTACCTTATTAACGACGTTTGTCCTTGAAAATTCCTAGTTGAGCTTCGATCCTAAGCTCCCTGATAGGTCTTGTAGGACAAACAAAGATACAATGGACTTCCTACTCTACTGAGATTAGCTCAAATGTAGATCCATCTACTGTAGACAAACTCATGTGGAACAAGCATCAGTTTGAAAGAAACAGGCCAAGCATTGATTGTTAATGAGAACAAGTAAAAGTACTTACAATCCTTTGATGAAGGTGCAACAACTTCTTCCAGTTCTCCTTGTCCAACCCCTTTGCTCAAGTAATCTACACTTATTGCTTTGATGACATCTCACTTATGAGATCATAAGTTTCACATCTTCAATCTCTTCATGTACCTTTCACCATGAGAAGGCCTCATTATATAACCTTGGAGAGGCCCAACCACTTGAGAGATATTTGGGATAAGTTTTCCTCTCCTTCAGTTGAGGATCCTCCCTAAGATTATGCCTTGACCATCTATTCGAATCCAAACACCTTCAGAAATTGAAGGATTCTTCCCTGATTTGTCTCAAGAAACCCAAAACTTGCTCAGAAAAGGGTAGCACTCCCCCAAAAGGGTGCATAGAGCACTCAAACACTCCCCCAAAGATGCCCAGGAAGTGCTAGCACTCCCTGACAGTGGGTAGGGGATATCTCCTCTCCAAAATCCATTTTTTACTGGTTCTTTTAGTGGAAAAAGGTTTGTACTCCCTGTCAACTGATTTCTCTTCTTCAAAACTAGTTTTTGAGATGTCTTAAGTGTCTTTGTGATGTCATTAGAGGCATGACATAGGAAATATGGCAGTATGATGTTTGTGACACTTGCAACACTTGTGGTCAATATGCGACACTTACAACACTGGTAATGACGACACTTGCGACACTATTGAAGTGAGTAATTTTGATGTGTAACAGATTGCCCCTCAAAGTATGAAGTTAGAAGACGATGATGACTAAAGTACATTGTAGAATTTTTTGAGCAAGGGTATGGACGCAGAGAGACCGGAAAAAGATTCACACAACCATAAAACAAATATTATGACATGTTTCAAAACCCAAGGCAGGCATACCTATGCTTGAGTGATAAACACTTTTTAGGTATGGCCACCATAAAATACACTGCGGATCCATAAGTATATTGACAAAATGGTATAGCCACTGAAGATACAATGTGGATCTATACTCCTATGACCTGAATTGATCGTAGCCATGAAGAATACATAGTGGATCTATGACATGACAATACATAGCCACGACCAATACAAAGTGGATCTATGTAACACTAGATGTGTCATAGTTCAAAAGAACTCCTTCGCAACCTGGGAAATGTACATATAAGAGTGATGACTCAACCCAGGGTCTTCTTACCGATCCCAATGTAGTACGAATCTAACCATGTTAATAGATGTCCTGATGTCGAACATGACAGAAACCACTTGATTACCGGTCAATGATGTAAACCGTTAACAAGCGCGAGAGAGATCACCATTGATGTCAATGATTCCCAAGGTAATCTAGTACATTTCGACGAATTTGAATGAATGACATGAAGTCGAACATCTGTGGAATCATCCAATCATAGGTCAATGATTTAAACCCATTGTCGTACATGAGAAGGCTTGCCATTGAGGCATGCAGGTCCCAAGGTACTAACTGATTTCGAAGTCTAGTTCCTAGATAATGTGTTGAAGTCAACAGGAATAGACTCGTCAAAGGAGGGCCTTGATGTATCCCCCATCAATGACATGAAACTGACACAGAGATGTAATTGGTAGATCAAATGAACATGGACTGACATGGGTATTGAAACAAGATATTTGTGATGGATGACTCTCAAGGCAGATACTTCCCTTGAACACTGAGGCACAACAGCAAAAATGTGACATGGACCAAAACTTGATAATGCAGTGGATACTATGAATTTCGTCAGGTGACCCAAAGGAGTAAAAGAAACTCAGAGGATTGTCTCAATGTAGAGGTTCAGGGGACTTAAATGCCTACAAAGACAAAGTGTCATGTTCAAGGGAGACCGTAAGAGTTACGAGTAGTGTTCTCAAAAACTGTTTGGCTTTCTTCCTTCAATTTTTCCCCCATCCAGATAGACGAGTACCTCTTTTTAATTTAACAAGCTCGAGGAGGGTAACACATGCTCGATATGACTCACCTTCGATAAGTTCCTCTTCCTTTATTTAACGAACTGGAAGAAGTAAGAGTTTGATCCTATATGGGCCCTTCAATGTATGATTGTTTAACGAATCCAGAAAAGGTAAACTCGGTGGTTTTTCATATTTAGAGAGTCTGAAAACAACTTAAAGAGGACTCCAGTGTTGTCCTTTTTCGTAATGTTAGTATTGCGAGGACGAAAAAGAGATCAATTATCACTCAAAAGATGTCATTTCAAACCTTTTAACGAGTTGGAAAGGAAGCAAGATCACTTGGAAATCTTTTCATGTTTAGAGAGTCTGAAAAGAGCTCAAAGACAACTCCAAGGGGTTCCTTTTTCGTATATCCATGCGAGTCCAAAAAAGTGATAAAATTATACTCGGTTACATTCTCATGTTTTTTCGAGCATGAGAAAGAACAAAGACTAAGCTCGATATGCCCCCAGCTTGAAAGCTAGTGGCTTAACTCCAGAATGATCATCAAAGGCTGGATACATGCCCTCCAAGCTTCAATTCATTCACTGAATTTGAGGTTGTCACTGATTTCTCTACTAGATGGAGAAAAAGGATAAGAGTGGATGAAATGAAGGTTCAAGAGAGGTGATTGTTTCATTTTTTAACGAGCTTGATACAAGAAAATAACTATGCTCAGGGCTTTGGGTTCAATCCCCAGATTGTTGTTTCATTTTTTAATGAGCTTGCTACAAAGAGGAAAGCTATGCTCAAAGATTATGTTTCATTTTTTAACGAGCTTGCCACAGAGAGGAAAACTATGCTTGTGACCTTTGTTTCATTTTTTAACGAGATTTCCACAGAGAAGAGAAAACTATGCTCGTGGACTCTTCTTGATCATGACTTCCAAGAGAATAACTCTCTAGAAGGACACCACGTCAAGGGACAAAACTCGGTCATGGATTCCAATATATCTTCATTGGATGGAAGAAAATCACTCTGGAAGTAACACATACCGAGGGTCGTGACAGGGGTAAGGAGATCAGGCTCCAATATCCCTACCGAAGAGATCACCATGTCAACTACCAGATCCAAATCATCAGAAGTTGAAGGCATGGGGGATGATGGAAAATCAACAGCAGGAGGGGAGATAGAGTGTATATCTTCTCGAATTTCTTCACAAGGGGGAAGAAAAGAGGATTGATGATGGTTATCATCCCGAGGTAGTTTTTCAATGCTCAACATTTCCATAATATATTCATAAGAAGGAAAAATCGGGGAAATGTGGTCGATTGTAGACGACAAGGAATTTAACCGTGATGGCATAGAATAATTGTCGAGTGCCAATAGATGTTGGTCATCCGAAGAGGGAGAAGTAGATTGGATAGAAACATATGATTTTTCAGCTGGAATAAGTGGCACGGTGTCACCTAGTGCATTGAATTCCAAGGAACTAGGTACAATCCAAGGGTCAGATGATTCCAAAGATTGATAAGCCATGGTAAAAATCATATCGACGGTGGAAATATGATGTGTAGTTGGTGGAAGTGGTGTAGGGAAGGTACCTATAAGGCTAGAATCTTTCAGCAAGCCAACACCAATTCTTTCATACATGATCTTGTGGTCTCCCAAGAAAGGAATATTGTTGGTAGCGGGAGTGTGAGCATCGGTTGTGTAGAAATCTAACTGATCAACAATGACAATTTTTCCCTGATGAGGAAATTGTACACATCGAAAGACTGATAAGGGAATGATAGTCATATCATAAAACCAACTTCTTCCAAGTAGCAAGTTTTAATCGAGGGGAGCATCGACCACCTCGACATCAATAGTGACGGTTTTGCCACCCAATTAGATGGGCAGGGACTGTAAAATCCCATGGGGATGAAAACCTTTCCCATCGAATGTGCATAACATCATTGGTTATTTGTTAAGTGTGGATGATTTTAAACTTTTCCAACATGCTAAAGACATGACACAAGTAGAAGCTCCCTCATCCAGAATAGTTCGGTGGATTTGTTGATTGTGAACAACAACATCAACTTGGAAAGCAAGTTGGTGGGAGAGTCAATATGTATAATTATCTAGCTTAAACATGATATGGTTGGAAAACTCTGGATCAATAGCGCCAATAGCGGCCAAGAGCGTTCTACGTTGACTGGGGCAGTGTTGTATAAATTCTAACGCAGACATAGCACATGGTGCTTGAGACAAATCTTCAACAATGTTGTAGTTCTGGGTGGCACGTAAACTAGGATTAAAGGTAGATTTATGAGTAATGATATTAGGAGGGCGTAGGATAGAGTCTAATGTAGGTTTCTCAATCTGAAGTGGTCTAGATGGAGGATTAACTGATGGAGGACTAACGGGGGACAGTGATGTATCCGATAAAGTATCGGTACCATTAGTGACTTTTCCTTTGTCAGGTTTAACCGGTGTGTCGTATGTCTTAGAGTGAGTGGTCAAATTAATACCATTAAACATATAAATATGTTCACTTGTCGAGGCCTCATCATGAGGATGGCTAGAACTTCCCCCAGGAGAGGGGGTTTGAGAAACCATGGATTGTTGTCGTGGAAAAGGTTGAGTAAGCACAATGGGTTGTGAATTTCCCTGGAAAATTTTGGCCACTTCATTGTGATGTGGAAATTATTGAGTGTAGTGATCATCACCACAAATTATACACGGGAATTTCAGTTTCTGCTCTGGTTTCTTTTCGGTAGTAGGTGCTTGATCTTGATTTTTTGTTTATTCATTGTTATTAGTATTTTTTGATTTATTTTTTGTCTTCTTCTTACCTATGGATTGTTGTGAAGGGGCAGATTGAAATTCATTCACCTCAGAGATATAAGTTTGGGGGGAGGTAGAGGAAAGTGTGGTCAACTGGGAAGTGGATTGAGATTTGATATAACTGATAACACCATCTGCATGAGATGAGGATGACAGCTTAGATGGATCGGCATTAGCTAAAGAAGCATTCGGAAGAAAATCATACAAAGTACCAGATTGTGAATAAACCAAATCTAAGTACTGAGCCTGAGAAATGGTTTCTTCCTCGGTGACCATGCCACCCATAGCGACATCACGAGTGATCGGGGGTAAAAGTGATTTAGTAAACCACTCCACCAATAATATGTCAGGAATGATTACTTTGATCATCCTTCATCATTGTATCCACTCATGAATATGGTCAGAGATATGCACAGAGTCAGTTTGATGAAGGGAGGTCAAGAGTTCAGTACCCGTCTCATAGAGAATAGGTAGTTGAAAGTGCATGAGGAAAGACATGGAAAGGGAGTTGAAATCATGAAAAGAAGCACGTTGTAGTTCAATATACCACTTTGTTTCTGAGCCCATAAGTGTTCGCTAGAAAATACGCAAATGTATAGAATCATCCATGAGGGAGTTTGATGAACACCACAAATGGAAATTCATCACATGGTTATTTGGATCTTCTCCAGATTTTTCGTCAAATTTCAAAATATCAGAAGGAAGTTTCGCTGGAATAATTGGCCAACCTGGTGAATGAAAAATAGGATCATTGGTTAACCGAGACAAGTCTGGGAGATCCAGAGTCGCTAGGAAAGGTAGCTATTGGTTAATTTTCGGATGATACTGGTGTGGCATAGGGATACTAGTAGGACCATAAACTGGGTTAGGTGGATAATTGTAACCAGTAGGTCCTCCTACATACAGTTGTTTTTGACCAGGATAAACAGGATTTGACGATGGCTAAGAAACATTTGCATAACCCGGTGGGTTCTGAGCATTATAAGTTGGGTTATTTTCTTGCCTAGAAGGAGGATAAACATTGTGCTCTTGAGGAGGGTAAGGAGTAGATCCTAGAGGCAGATACACATTAGGCCCATGGGGAGTATAAGTTTGTTTTCCTTGAGGACTCCAGGTGGTGTTTGGGACACTTGGATAAGGTTGTCCATATGATGGTCCAGAAGGAATAGGATTTGATACTCTTCCTTGTGGGTTATGATATGAGTTCCCCCCAACATGGGGTTGGGTAAATGTGCCTCCAGAAGATACTCCCTAGGATTGTGCAAGGTTTCCAGCAGACGAAGGTTGCCCCCCTGCCAACGGTGGATTAACGACTGGGGTATGACTGGCAAAGGGAGGTGTCCCTCCAGGAAGAACATGAAAAGGGGGTTGTCCCACGGGAGGGGTAGGCCCACCATAGGATGGTGGTCTTCTAGGAGGGATAGGTCTGCTAGATGGTGGTTTCCCTCTAGTTGGTTGCATTTGGATAGAAAGGGTCTGCATTCTTGGGTGAAAATATGTCCCAGCAAGATCGTGCGGAACATGTGGAATTGTAAAGTGAAAGTTTGTAAAAGAGGGGGTAGGGATCGAAGTGCCTTGGGAATGAGTAGAGGTGATGAGTCCAGCATTAGGATAGACTTGTGTTGATGCAATAGTAGATTTAATGACCTGATCGATGGGGTGATTGTTATTTTGACCAGATGGCCCAGTTTCAACAGAAGGGTCATGAGGATTAAAGGGTTGTCGAAAGGATTCAAAATTCTCATAGAGATCATGTCTTGATGAATTCCTCCATACAGAATGAGCAGGTGTGGGATTTGTATCTACTGCAGTGGTAGGATGAACAGGAGTCCTATACTCATCACCAATGGTTGGTTCTGTGGATCCCATATATGTTTCGGTAAAATCTCTCGTAGGTAACTGTGGGACCTCTTTGTCTATGACGTTCCCAAGGGAGTCTAAACGAAGCAAAAGTGGTTCAAGAGGAATTGTCGACACAGATGTAGTGTGAGGAGTGGGATTCTCAGTTGTAACCAAAGCGCCTTATGAATTCTCTAACGAAGGAGTAACAACACTCCCAGCGTCAGATTGATTTTCTACCTCTCCACAGTAGTTGTCTTCTAGAGGGTTAGGAGGTAAGGGTTGGTATCCTTATAGAGGTAGCCCTTGCATCCTACGCGATCAGCGAAGACCTTTATCATCTACAAGCTCAATTTTAGAGAATAACAGTACACGTTGAAAATCTAGGGCCAACTAACAAAAAGAAACAACATACGCTAATAAAATCTAGGAATCAAAACCAAGCAAATAAAACTTCTCTCGATGATCATACTATGTTAAGAACCTGAATAGATCTACAAATATAATCACCACAAATATTGAATACACAATATATCCATAGAGAAAATATAAGAAACCACACTTTATTATTACCAAACCCTTAAGGTAGGGAAACACCATACAATGGATTCTGTTATGGAAGGGATCCTCTCATGTTCACTTGCCTCTTCGAGGGGGCATCCTCCTATTGAGCTACAACTCACAATACAATAATTATCTTCATATATCATTACATTGCTTGAACCCCTTTATATAGTTCTACCATTACCTAAGAATATTCTAGAGGAGGAATCTTCTAGAAGTAGAACCTTCTAAGAATTCCTCTTACATTTATTATATTTAACTACTCATTTATTATATCTAACTACCATAGTGGGATTTATTTAATAATATAGTGGACCTAGTCCACCTTACATTGAATGGCTTCCACTATTATCACTATGGGCCCTCTGGGCCCCCCCACTACCTCTCTAGCTACCTTACATACTAGTTGGTGATGAAATCCAACGTCGTGTGATCAAGTCAAGAAGGGGATAGGATATGGTGGAACAGTTACAATGGAAACCTGCTTAACGGAATTTCACCTTGGTGCAAGATTCCACGCAGTAATTGTGGATTTACCCTTCAAATATCCCGAGTGAGTTTGACCAATGTATGTTCAGGGTACAGTGAGACTTCCCTTCACCGTCACCTCGTGTAAGTACCTAAATATTATGGCAACTAAGGACACCAACTCACAGTCAGCCCCTAGGTGGGTACAGTCGATAGTCCGATCCGAACGTATGGGCGGGATAACAAGTCTAAAATCAACTCGAGAGGCTCCCACACATAATCGTGGGTATACCCTCAAGTGACCCCCAATATACGATATGACCACTACAAACAGTTGAACCACGGGGGATCCCAAAAAGCCTATATGACAATTGGATTTGAATCTCCCTATCTCAGGATGCTAATGTTTGTTTTGAAAACTTTGGAGAGTTTTACTCATGACCTTATCCAAAGTACTAGTCCTACTCTAATGTTGGTGGAAGATCCTAAAAACAAAATGTTCTAGATAATTTTTAATTAGCGTTCATTTTGCAGTTGTTCTTTACTCAAAAGGTGTATGAAAGTGAAACTGATGGTATCGTGACTCAATTCCCAAAAATGCACAAGAAAATGATAAGCAGTCTTGTCCTTCGATGAATGTTTATTTAAGGGAAAGAGAAAGAGTTGTTTTCACTATCAAACACTAAGATGCAACATCCTCATACAATTATTTCTCAATTAAATCCAATGTGATGCTAAAATATTTCAGAAATGTCTTCTAATATCCAAACCAATCACTAAAATATGTCCTTTTTCTTATATGTGAATGATAATCAGATGAAAAACTTCTAATGTCAATTTGTCTTCAGGATTAAACAAATAGAAGCAATCCTCACATAAAACAAAAATACACTCTCGCTGTGAATAAACAAGAAGGACAAAGATAATCAAATTTGCAAACAAGAACCAAAAAACCTCAAACAAAAGAGAAATGTCGGAAAACTGACCTCAAATATCAAATGAAAAGGTTCACAGACCTTTGGATTTCCTCACAAAATCTTCCACTCAGTCAGATAAAGGAGAAGAAAAAAGCAAGTTAACTCTAGGTCAGCAAAGACAAAGAGTGACTTCAAGGCAAGGAAATAAAATGTCAAATTCCCAAAAAAGAAGAGATCAATCCTTAGAAAACAGGGTGTTGAAGGCCAATACCAAGATGGACTGAGAGTATGAGACCCTGAGCAAATGAAAAAGGCAAAAAATGAACTCAGAAACTGGAAACCTAGAGGATTTTTCACAAAAAATGGGGGTAGCGCTCTAGTGTAAGGGGAACCATAGCGTTCCAACTCTCTGTGTAAGACTACCAGGGAGTGTTGGCACTCTGATAACAAGGGTAGGGGAGCGCTCTTCTTCAAAAGCTCAGAAAAATCCCAAAAACTCAAAAAATCAAAGAAATTCAGTCAATCAACTTGATTTTTATGAAATCAAGAGCCAAACAATCAGATCTAGGAATCAAAGAGACAGTATGTGTAAGGTAGCTAGAGAGGTAGTGGGGGGGGGGAAGAGGGCCCATAGGGATAATAGTGGAGTCCATTCCATGTAAGGTGGACTAGGTCCCCTATATTATTAAATAAGGCCCACTAAGGTAGTTAGATATAATAAATGGGTAGTTAAATATAATAAATGTAAGAGGAATTCTTAGAAGGTTCTACTTCTAGAAGATTCCTCCTCTATAATGTTCTTAGGTAATGATAAAACTATATAAAGGGGTTCAATCAATGTAATGATATATGAAGAGAATTATTGTATTGTGAGTTGTATCTCAATAGGAGGATGTCCCCTCAAAAAGGCAAGTGAACAAGAGAGGATCCCTTCCATAACAGGATCCATTGTATGGTGTTGCCCTACCTTAAGGGTTTGGTAATAATAAAGTGTGGTTTATTATATTTTCTATATGGATCTATTGTGTATTAAGTATTTGTGGTGATTATATTTGTAGATCTATTCAGGTTCTTAACAAGTGGTATCATAGCACTTTTTTTAGCAGACATTGTGGGCAAATATTTTTTATTTTTGTAGATTTTTTTTTCGGAGAAGAAAAAAGAGGGACGCGACATTCCAAAACATTTCAGCATGTTTTTGTGCAAAATTTGCAGAAACAGGTTGTATATCTGATTTCCTCTTAGAAAAACACCCAAGTTGAAAAAACAAATCGTCTAAAACGGAGTCTGGGAAGTCAAGATATTGAAGTTTTAAAATCTATAATTTTTCAGGGTTTTTTCCGCAGACGGTGGCACGATTTATTTTATATATGTAAAAGTTGGAGGCCTAATTTGTCCAAAAAAATTATAGATATGAGTTCCTCTCACAATTTCACCCAAATTCAAAAAACAAATTAGCCGAAATGGAGTCCGAGAAGCGAAGTTATGAGCATTTTAAATTCAGCAGTTTTTTAGGGTTTTTCTGGAAAACACCGCGATTTTCTGCAGTAAGTTATTGTTCTATTTTTTGGGTTTTTTCATGACGGTTGCAGGACCGAAGAGTTTATAGGGTGATCATATGGCTATTTCCTCTCAAACCTTCAAAGAAATTCTTGAATCGTTCAAATCCCAATTGTATGACACATTGAATGACAAATTGGATGTCTTTGTAGATGGTCTCAATGATAATTTCCGTAGTATTCAAGATTCATTGGAAACAATGCAGGAGAGATTTCTTATGGAAAACCTTGGGGATGAATATAATCAAGAAATATATGCTTGGTATGATTTTGAGGCCGATTGTGATGATTGGTATATGGATATTTGTCATTTCTGGGATGACAACCACTTCCATATTTTATTTGATGACTCTACTCCACCTTCTGTAGAGAACATCAATGTCTCACATCAGGAGCTAGTTATCAGCGTCCAACCTGCATATTCTACAATGGTATTATTCCTTCCAGATTCATATTTGATCATCTCCCACTATGTGGATGGATATTCTTATTTGGATCCACATGATAGGTGTCAGTATTGCGAGCATCATTTTTAGTTGGTTATTGGGTGTCGATATCTTCCATGTGGGGTTCACATGAGAAATTGGACATGGGACCTTGGTTTACAATGGTGGTTGGACTACTTCATCATGGTGGCTTCCATTTCTTAATGGGAATGTATTTCTCTAGTCCACTTCAACTCTATGGTCCACACTTATCCATAGGACCCTGGTATATGGTTGTACATCAAGCGTTGAGGACAACGCTTTCATAAGGGGGGT
>JZKD02S0068530.1:212291-226129 GCA_000966675.3 Picea glauca
AAGATTTTTTAGGCATGGAATATGTGACCACATTTTCCATCTACTCCCAAGGCATGGTTTCATAAATTGGATCCTCTAATCCAAATGTTGCATTGCTTCAAACTGAGCAAAACACTAGTTCTCGAAACCATTGAGTACTACAAATTCTGAGGCATGGCACCCGGGAGTGAGGGGTGATCTAGATGAAATCCTATCCCAATAATTCATTGGATTCGACGGTTCCTTAATCCGAGTCTCGATATTCTCTATATGTCCAATTGCAAATCACATCCCAATCCATTTCGGGGACTCTTGGCCAATTCCTCATCATGGCATAAAAACCTAACTGAGTAGCATTTTTGAATTCCATGAGATGTTGCATGTTTTTTTAAGCATGGACTAGGTTACCACATTGTCCATCCACTCCTGAGGCATGGTTTCATAAATTGGACCCCTAAATACAAATGTTGCATTGCTTCTTACTGAGAAAAGCATTAGTTATCGAAATGGATTAAAAAAACAACTTCCAAGGGGTTGGAACCAGGAGTGATGGGTGCTCTAGCTAAAATCCTATCCCAATAATCCATCGAAGTTGACGGTTCTTCAATCCAAGTCTCGTTTTTCATTTTACGCCCAGTTGCAAGTCGCATCCCAAACCATTTCAGGGACTCTTGGCCAATTCCTCCTTAGGGCATAAAAACCTAACAGAGAAACATTTTTCAGTAACATGAGATTTTGCAAGCTTGTTTAGGCATGGACTAGGTGATCCCAAGAAGCGTCTTAAACCCCTAGTATCATGCTTAGAGATTAATGTAAAGGCTTTGAGCCAACACCTTAGGCCTATGAACCAATGCCAAGATAAAGGTAACCCAACACCATTGATGAGGTCAAAAAAATAAACTACAATGAGAGATTTTGTATAGCATGTCACCTAAGCTACAATAAGTAAGAAAATAATGCAAATTTTGTGGATAATAAAAGAGAGCATTAGATGTCATCATCTTCTCCAACTAACACCATGCCTCCACTTGGAAATTCTAGGCAGTTCCATACAAAAAGAGGAGAACCGAGTAGCAACAAAAACCACCATGAATATAGTGCAAAACTTGTAACTAAACCTTCAATGGAAATATTAGGAAAGGAACCCACTATCACAAAAATTAATATGGTTTGTGAAGCCCCACGATATGCATTAGATGTGTTTAGGATGACCTCCCATACCCATAACACAATGTTAAAAGTAATCTCCAAGAAAAATATCAAATTATGATGTTTTTCTTCATAATCATGGTAGTAAATGTCATATAGAGGATCCTCATACAACTATCCATTGACAATGATTTGACAAAGACTCCCCTTCTTAGGGTTCTATCCAATTCTATTATTTCAATCCTTAAATATTATGCTCACCACCCCTATCAATATCTCTTTTGTTTTGCACAAAACTATAGTAGTCAAGATCTTGATCCTCTTGGACTAGAGAAAATGTATCCATAACAATCAAAGGGATGTGCTCCATAATTGGAGTTACCATGTGAGACCTTGAAATTCCTTGCATACCATTTATTTATCTCACCTTCAATACAAGCAACTAGAAACTAATGATTCAAAGAAATACGACTTCCCAACACCATGCTATACCAGATATATTGAATCCATGGAATCACACTTTTTCCCTGGTAACAATGTCAATCGTCAACTCCCAAAATTGCACTTTGAAATATGAAGTCCCACATAACAATCAAGGCAAAATCGATTCTACTCAAGAGTTCTCACTACCACCAAATTTGCTCAAACCACATACTATTAATATGCCAAAGGGATCCACAAGGGTAACATTGTTTCCTCCTGCATCCCACACTAAAACCACATACTACTAATATGCCAAAGGGATCTTAGCAAGTGGATCCATTTCCCTCACTAGTTCCTCCATCATTTCTACATATTGCATATGAGACATAGCATGTTAGTATCTCATCTTCAGTAACTTTTGTATAGGACACTGGTTGTTATTTTAATTAAAATCCAATCCAACTTATATTACATTAATTTAACATAAATGAGATGTCACACAATGACATAATGTTTACTCTAGAAACAACCCAAATGGGAAAAACAAATTTCAATGGTTACTCAATTATCATTTTGAGAATCTTTTCTACGATGTAACTCGTGGATAATTGTGCATACCTTCCTCTTTGGCCAAAATACCCTTTGAGAGTCATGTCAAAAGTATGAATAGGAGATATTCATGAAGAGTTCTAGGAGATATATATGTCAGTCCTGGAATATGTCTTTATCCCACCTAAACTTGAGGGGGAACTCCATATGAATGATCAACTCTCCCTATGATCCAACTAACTCTCTATGATATTAGGCTCACTCTCATTCTACATGAAGCCTCTAAAACTTGACTCCCTTTGAGTCTATACATTATCTGGAGCCATCTTCTCCCTCTACATATGCTAACCTCATATGAAGTCTGATATCTTATGAACTATTATGGGAGGCTACTCCTTCGTACTAGATCTTGACACCTGACTCCCTCTAAAATTTGGCTCCTTGTAAGATGGTACTTGGTGGGGCCATCTGCCTCACCATTGGTGGAACCACCTACTCCTCCTCATAATTGTGACTCTATGTAACTCGAGAAACTTTGAGGTCATTTTCTCTACCTTAAAGTATCACTGAGATTTGCATGCCTCTCTACATCCTACAAAGTGTCATGAAGCCAAGCTAGCCTCTTCCTAGTCACTACAACATCTATAGGTAGATCCACTAGCTCGATTGGCTCTACTAACAGTTCCTATTATTCTAAAGGATGAACAACTAGACAGGGATCTGTACGGTCATCCTGCTCAAAAATCAAATTTTAATTTTTTTTTTTAAAATAAATATATGTCGTCGCAAGAGCGACGACAGCTAGAATTGTTGCAACGAAATTGCTATACAAATCACAAAAAATTGTATAGAAATATCATTGCAAAATGACCTGTTCTCGTCACTCTTGCGACGATCACTTCTATAACTAATTTATCGCAAATTTATCTAGATTGTCAATCTTGTGACAATCTACATATCTTGTCGGGCGTGCGACGATCTCCCTATATTGTCACTTTTGCGACGATCTCTCTAACATTGTCTCATGTGCGACTATTCTCCTCCTTTGTCTCTCTTTTGATGATGTCCCTAGTGTCTTCGCTCTTGTGACGTTGTGCCAGGTTCGTCACACATGCCACGTCATGTGAAGCGACGTTTGGAAGACCTTATATTCGTCGCAATATCCACGACATAATGTCACAACAGAGTCGAAATAGTCATCACAAAATGACCCAAATTTGCTAGTGAGATTTTGTTAATCCAAAACTAGTTTAAATAGTGATCATTGTTAGTGGTCAAGACAACTTTTGTTGGGATACATTATGGACATGTGATTTTGAGAACTGATATGGAGAAGCTATTCACCATTGGCTTTAGACCTGTGTGATGCTTATTCCATTATGTTATTTTATTGCTTCGATCTTATGAGATATTATTATGTTTGATGCAGCTTTAGCCTTGTCATCCTATGGTGTTCCATAATGTTAAGTATTTAAGATGTTGTCTATAATTTTTTATTCCATTTAGTATCTGTGATCAATCTGCCATTTGATTATTAACGATTTATTCTAGATATTAAATGATGGATTATATTAATACTGTGAATTGAATTTCCTTTCATTCTAAGTCATTGATTATCATAAGATCACCGGGTCTTTTACAGTTATCATTCTGTTGTTATATTCTCACTCCAATACATCAAACGCTTCTTTGAATTTATTTTGGGAGTACTAGTATTGTTCTGTCATAGGTTTCCCTGACTTGCAAGACAATTAGGAGCTCGAATTACACAGGAAGATAAACTCAGTTTAATCGATTAGTTATAGGTTAGTTTGCTTGTTATTTAGTTAAATTATTTATTAATGAAATAAGGATAGCATGAATTATCTTTGACTGTTTATGTATTGTTATTTCAATTATGTTTGCTTAGTATTTATTAATTTTAGACCTTTAAACATTCAAAAAAAGAAAACAGAAAAAATGTATGTGCTTTCTTTATCTCTTTTAGAAACACTTTTAAGAACATTCATTTCGCAAGATGTCAAGTAAATCTTGCAAAATGTATATAGACAGTTTATAATCATATGCATATATTCATGTTTCTATTTGAACACTTGTAATTACTAAACTTATATTCTTAGTATCATATCTTTTATATTAGTTTCATTTCTTTTATTATTTTTAGTACTTTAGTTGGTCAACGGAGCCATTAAACCCATTGGATCATTTCATTCCAAACGGCTTGGGTTATTTAGAAAACCCCGATCCAGATTTGACCTTCTAGTTGATGGTGTGTCACTTACACCTGTAAACAAATGGCACTAGAAGGAGGGACTGAAATTAATTGATGGAACATGGAGGTCGCAAGACCCCTCCAAACAATTGTTCTCCTATCATGACACGTAGCTGCTCTGATACAAACGTTTCACTTGAAATAGAAACTAACTCAAATGATAACCCTGATATTCCTGTCGAACCAGTAACACTGCTCCCTCAAGGGATTGACGTCCAAGAAATTGTTCACCGGTCACTTGTAAGAACTCAATGTACTTTATCTCGTATTAGACAACCTGGTAGACAGCTCAATCAACCCCTTGAATTTACACATATTCAAGAACAACTTCAAAGCATTGGTCTGCCTAGAAACATGGTAGGAACTGAAAATACTATCAATCATGCTGAAAACCTTATCCCTAGTGCCGGAGGATCTAGTATTCCACCGTCCCCACCTGGTTCTTCTCCACCTTCTTCAGGAGTTGAATCCTCAGGCGAAGGCAGTTCTTCATATGCACCATCTCAACCTTCAACTCCACCCACTCCCATGGAAAACCAAAATAATCCTACTAGACCTTGGATCGATCAAGATGTTACGGTTGTACCTTGACCCCAACACCCACTACCTAAACATATGGAGAAATGGCTGCCCAAATTTGATCCAGATTCGAAACAATCCATTAAGGATCACATCAAGAAATTTATGTTGGTCACTAGAATCCAGAGTTTTGAACACGAAGATGTAGTGTGTATATTATTTCTTTATAATTTTGAGGGAAACACCTCAACCTGGTATTTCGCTCAACATCCCCAGACCATCGTCTCTTGGGACAAGTTCGAAACTTGTTTTCTAGAAAAATTTGGAGATGATAAATCTTCGAAATTCTTGGTTGTGGAACTCTCTAGATTAAAAATGAACCCTAAAGAAAAATTGAAGGAATTTAACCAAAGGTTTTTGACATTAAAAAACAAAATCCCTGTAGATTTGATGCTTGCAGAAAGCTTAATTGTTGCATATTATATTAAGGCCATGCATAATAACATAGCCATATGGGTTAAAAGGTCCAAAAAGAACATGTTGTTAGAGGCCTTTGAGGAGCCAAGTCAAATTGAGAAAGATATATTGATCTTAAAAGATAATCTTAGTAGAGAAGTTGAAACAGCTTCATCCTCAAAGAAGAAATTAGAAATTCTCACTAGGCCTCCTCAAACAAAAAATCAACAAGAAACTTTAGACTTAGAGAGCTTGCAGAAAGATTTCCATAAATTGTCCAATCAAGTCATTGGCTTGAAAATATCAGTTGAGGAGGCATCTATAGGTAAAGGGAGTTTCAAACCTCCTTTCAGAAAACCTTTCCCTCCAAACCGGCCAAACCCGACCACGGAAGGTCTCAATTTCGAAAATTTACAGTATGCTTTGCAAACGACATTGGAAGCTCATGACAATTATGTTTCGGTTCCTCCTAAAAATTATGATGATACAGTTGAGGAAGAGGTACCATAAGAGGAGGACTCATCACCTCCCCTTTTCAGGCACTTGTTGGACAGCATTTTTCAAGCAAATTTTGAAACTATCCTCCCCTACAACACTAGGAGTAAAACACAAAATAAGCCTTCACTAGAAGCAAGTAAAAATGTGTTTCCAAAACAAACAAAGCAAATTGAAACTAGACAAAACTTAGCTACCCCATTTTTAGAATATGATTTAATTGAAGATCTGAAAAAATTAAGGGCAAATATTTATGTTTTTGAACTGTTGAAATTGCATCTTATCTTGCAGAAAATGCTTCAAAGCATCGTTGAAAATAGTAAAAAGAATGATGTTAGCAGCAAAAAATCAGAAAAAAATTGATTCAAATGCAGCTAAAAATGTCTCAACTAAAAATACATATGAACATCAAGACAAAAGGGACTTAGCAGAAAAAACTATAGCAAACCTAGATAAAACTGTTTCAGGGGAAACAATAAAAAGTCAACAGAATTATGTTGTTTCCGCATGGAAAAATGTCCCCCCTTTTTATTAACTTTTGAAATTTTTAATAGGAATGTACATAAGTGTATGGTTGACTTTGGTGCATCATCAAATGTAATGCCTTTGTCTGTATGCTAGAAAATTAATGAAGAAGTAAAACCTTATGATCTTAAAATCATTCAGTTATATCGAACGAATGTTAAGGTGATCGGTGAGCTTAAGAATGTGTTGATTAGATTATCATCCAATCCTAAAGTTCATCAGATATAGTTGTTGATATTCCTGAAGTTTATGTTTTGTTTTTAAGCAAAGATTGGTCAGAACAACTGCACGGTTATTTTTCTACAGACTGGTCCCACTTGTGGTTGCCTGAAAATGGACGGCCCAACAAAACCAGAATAAACATAGAATGTTATCTTAAGCATACTATGACAGATCTAATTGATCCAAATGAGCCTTTCATTACCTCCAAAAAATCGATTGAAACGCAGGGAATGAATACTCTTTTTGGTAACGTCATGACCAAAATTTCCTCTATCACTAATCCATGACAGCAAGCTGAAGTTATATCCTATACTCAGGCACCAGCCTTGCCAAATACGCCAAGTACTGCTAATGACGCACAGATCTGGTCCCTATATTTTGATGGATCGAAATCTCGAGAAGCGGGTGTTGGTTGTGTGCTCATCGATCCTACAGGTAATAAAACATTTATTTCTTGTCGATTAGAGTTTGAATTCACTAACAACACAACTGAGTACGAAGCACTTTTTCAAGGACTTAGGAAAGAAATGGACATGGATGTTAAAAACTTGATAGTATTTGGTGATTCAAAAATCATGGTCAAACAGGTAAGAAATGCAATACATTGTTTGTCACCTCATCTGAAGAGTTACCAAACTGAGGTATGGGGTTTAATGCATAAATTTCTATAATTTAATATAAATTCCATTCCTAGGATGAGTAATTCAGAAGATGATATACTAGCCAATGTTGCTTCTAAATTGTTGCTCGCTGAAGGTCTTTCTCCTAATGTGTTTTCGATCGAATTGTTATTTAGTTGTCGATTCCGGATAACATCACAAATTGGAGAGTATTCGATGATGACCAATAGATCATCAACTTTCTGCATATGGAAGACACCTTCCAGGATGCAGGTATTGATGAAGGCACTCATGATGAGAATCTCCTAGACTTCACAGTAATATCTGATCCTCGATCTCTTGCATCAACATCCGAGCTGGTAAACTCTATCCCCAGATCTGTTGTGAGATTAGAGAAATTTTATGACTTGCATGACATGTTTAGAGGGGTAGTCAATTGCAAAACTAATAGTTCCTCTTTGATCTATGAAACTGTTAATTTAGGAACAAGATATAATCCTCAAAACATTAATCTGGGAAAGGGATGTTCCGAGCAAGAAAGATTTTCTTTCATAAAATTATTTAAAGAATTTAAAGATGTATTTTCTTAGACGTATGATGACCTGAAAATTTTTGATCCAAACATCATACAACATGTAATCCCTATGAAACCCTAGACTCAGCCTTTTCAATAGAAATTGAGGAAAATGCATCCTAAATTGGAACCTACAGTTAAAAAGGAACTGAATAAATTACTAACTGCAAAGATGATTTTTCCGATTAAGCATACCCAATGGGTGTCTAACTTAGTCCCTGTAAGGAAGAAAAGTGGTGAAATTCGACTTTGTGTCAATTTTCAAAACCTAAACCGAGTGTCTGATAAAGACAACTACCTTTTTCCCCCAATGGAACAAATTCTACAACAGGTGTCTGGTTCCGAAAGATTATCTTTGTTATATGGTTTTTCAGGATACAACCAGGTCCTTATGTCTCCTTCTGACCAGCTTAAAACCACCTTTCCTACCCCATGGGTCACTTACGCCTACAGGAAAATGTCGTTTGGACTGATAAATCTCGGTGCCACTTTCCAGAGAGCAATGGATATTTCTTTACGTGGCCTCATTAACCAATCAATTGTGGTCTATCTTGATGATGTCACTGTCTTTTCTAAAAAAAGAGAGATCACTTGTCTCACCTTAGGACTGTCTTGGAACGATGTCTCAAGTTCGACATATCTCTCAATCCTAAGAAACTGGTCTTTGTAGTAGAGCAAGGAAAATTGCTTGGGTTTATAGTATCTAAGGATGGAATGATTATTGACCCCGAAAGAACCCAATCCATTTCTAAACTTCCCCCTCCTTCCAAAAAGACCATGCAATCCTTTTTGGGTAATATTAATTTTGTCAGAAGATTTGTCCCGAGTTTCTCAAAAATGGTTTGACCTCTACAAAATCTAATTAAAAATGATGTTTTGTACTGATGGGGACCACAATAAATTCAGGCTTTCGATTCAATTAGAAAAGAAATAATAGAATTCCCTTCCCTGATGAATCCCGATTTTTCTCAGGATTTCACTCTTTACACTTTTGCATCTGACAAATCCTATGTTGTTGTGCTTATACAGAAAAATGTTGAAAGCAATGAGATACCCATTGTCTTCATGGGATCTACTTTTAAAGGAGCATAACTTTATTACCCCATAGTAGATCAACACGCACGTGTTTTTTTTAAAGCAGTGAAACACTTTTGGTATTACCTGTTGAAATCTAGAACCAAAGTTGTTGTTCCTTACCTCATTGTAAGAAACTTGTTAGTACAAAAAGAGCTGGTGAGAAAAGGGAAAATTGGATGACATCACTACAGGAATATTACCTTGAAATAACTCCTGCCCAAATTGTTATAGGTCGAGGCCTTTGTAAACTAGTGGATGATTCAGTTGAACAAGAAAGTCAAATAAACACATCAATTGTAAATCAACATAATGAAAAACAGATCAGTTGTGCACAAGCTACACCCAATTATTGGTATGAGAACATTAGATTCTATTTAATGCATGGATATGGTCCCCGCAATCTTGATCCCAAAAACAAAAGAGCACTTAGGCTGAAATCTTCATCTTTCCAATTAATCAATGATATATTATTTCGAAAGAACTTTGATGGTGTTTTTCTGCATTGTTTAGAAAAGGAGTCTGAAAGAGTGTTGGTTGAACTTTATGTCGGTGAGGATGGTGGTCACTTTGGTGGAGATACCACTACCCACAAAGTTCTAAGAGTTGGATACTATTGGCTTACCTTGTTCAAAGATGCCCATATGTTGTCCCACAAATGTGTAATCTTCCAAAAGGCTGTAGGACGGGTGAAAAAGGTTCCTTTACAACCTTTTACTGTAGACGTACCTTTTCATCAATGGGGTCTAGACATCATAGGACCAATCAATCCCTCTTCTTTGAAACAACACAAGTTCATCCTCATAGAAACAGACTAGTTTACAAGATGGTCTGAAGCTTTACCTTTAAAAGTGGTCAACACAAATCAGGTAATGTCTTTTCTGAACTCCCATATCATCACTCAATTCGGAATTCATGAATGTCTGGTTTTTTATAACACCTCTTATTTTCCATCCCTTGATATCAATGGTTTTGCTCTGGAAAAAGGGATTAAACTGACGTATTATGCCAGCTACTACCCTCAAGGGAATGGTCTAGTAGAATCGACAAATAAGAATTTAATCAAGATTATTAAAAGGACGGTTTTAGAAAACCATAAGAATTGCACTGTATAATGAACTTTGGGTTGATAGGGTAACTCCAAAATATTTCGTTGGTAATTCCCCTTTCTTCCTCATCTACGAAAGAGAATCCATCCTCCCCCCACATGTCTTACTTCCTTCTCTGCAATTATCGCAAAAAGTTCAAGAAGAAGAGTGGCCTCCCCTAGAAAACCAAATAAATGCTTTATTAAAACTAGAAGAGGTGAGAACACAAGCAAAACAGAAACTAGATCAGCACCAACAAATTGTGCAGAGCTAGTTTGATGCAAATTGATCTTCTGATAGGAATTTTGATGTTGGGGATTTGGTTCTCAAGTGGGACAAATCTCACGAGGGTAAGGGGGAACATACCAAGTTCCAAATCCTGTGGTTGGGACTGTTATCCCCCACTTTCAGGGATAACTAGGAGATCATGTCTAGAGTCCCAAAGGTCCTAGACATGGAGTACTGAGAGAAGGATTGACTTGAGCATGGCTCTAGAGGGCCCACCTTTTCTTCTTCCATCATCTTTATCTTGTCATCATCAACAACATCCATCACCATTGGCTGGGTCTTGTATCAAAAAAGGTTCTTGCTCCATGAGGTAATTAGTCCAGGTATCATGGTATGTGTCACTTTTGATCATTAAAACCTTTAAATATATGCATTTGATTCATTTTATTTCTAACAACTGCTTGGATATTACATTTTCCCACTTGACCATGTTTGGGGGGATTGACAAGGTGCCCTAGAAAGACTGTGTCTATATCTTTTGGTTTTCCACTAGGGGGATTTCTAAAAAGCCATCGTCTTATCCCATCATAACACCATTGTTTCATATTATTTCCCGCTCACTTATCCCATTCCCCTTGTCTGGGCATTGGGTTGACCTATTTTCAAGACTGCACCTTATCTCATGGGAAGAAGGGGCTAAAGGCCCAAAAGGTAAAAGCAAGTTGGTAAAATATAAAAGCCTAAGAATAAAACCTCGAGATGCTTTACCCAGGGATCCTCGAGAAAGCAATAAAAGGCTTCTTAGCAAGAAACAAGAGGGACCTAGAAAAGTAATAAAATAAGACCTAGTCAGAGGATAGGGGGTCTCATCACGAGCCAGCCTATTAGGTCCATGGGTGCCTAGCAGTATGACATTTCCATCAGTTGGTTACCATGCCAGGGCAGTGACCCTTGGTTGCATGGCCAAGGGAAAGGGGGTCTCATCATGAGCCAGCCTTTCATTTATGTGAAATTACTTGTGGGTAAAACTGCCACCACTGGTCACCATTCTAGGGTAGTGTCCCTTGATTAGATCTTTTAAAAAAAGGAATAAAAGGCAAGAATGGGCTTGGAAAAAATGCATCCTGGACAGGTATAGCTCGCCTTCTACAAAGGCACCCACAGGTAACACTTTTGCATACTTGGCCCTCACTACACCTACATGCTTGGACATCCCCTGACCACATCACCCACTCACATGGTTTGGATGCGGTCTCTTTCGGGAACTTTCCTTTTCCAGTGGACACTATCCCAATACAACGCCTTGTCCTTTTCTCCAGACTTGTATTGCAGGCTTGTGTAACATCTTTGAGCTATTAACTGATGTAATAGGGATTTTATGCATATGTTTAATAATGATAATGAGTATATGTGATTGACATTGATATGATCCCTGTGACTGATGAGCCCATGAAGGGTGTGTCCTTTGATGTGTAGGACCATGCTCGATGGGCAGGTACCATTTGGACCGGTACACAAGGGGATATGATCAGTTCGGACCTCCATGGGGCTAAAGAGCCCACCAGATGGATGTCAAGACCCCATCATGGATCATAGACAGGACAGAGTATGATCAAGGGATTTTCACCAGAGAGGAAGAGGATTTTCCACCAGAGGAACCCCAACACAACTTTACCTAAGGGGGTTAAGCCATTTTCAGTGAAACATTGGTCGTGGAAGGCCTGAGACATCACTCTTGATGACCATGATTTCATCCACCCTATTGGACATCTTGGGAGGCAGACTCGGCAGCAGTGGCATGTGTCGCAGGTTGGAGAATCCCAAGGAGGGCTAACATTTTGCTCTAGGATGCCCCATTTTCCCTAAAAGGGGCTAACATCTCCCTTGGAGGGGCTTTTATTCTCTTTTCAGCTCAATTAGGGTTTTAATTTGACAATTTAATGTAAAAACAATATGATTTGATATTTTGGCCTTGTCGACCTTTTACCTGACCTAAAATGTAAAGTTAGGTCAAGGTTTTGTATAAATGAGGGATTTTCACTCTCATTTTAAGAGACAACTCATTCACTCCATAATGAGGTCTGAAATTTGCGCCCTCTCTTAGGTATTTGGATATTTTGGTGAGGCACACCTGTTGAAGGAAGACATTCTTGACATATCTTGGTTTTTCTCTTGATGGAAGGTGTTACAACTAGGGTTTGCATGTTATTTCTTGGTGATATGTAAGTGTTTTTTCTACAAAAATTCTTAAATGAATGGTTGTAGTCTTATTTTCTTGCATATGTTTATAATTTGTTGAATAAAAACCCTAGGTGACAAGCACACAAGTAGGTCCTTGTCTCATGTCCCCATTGAGAGAATTTTTTCAGCCATTGAAGAAGAAAGAGAGATCCTAGCCGTAGCTACACTACTTTTCTTTCCTCCCTTTTGCTAGTCATACCATCTAGAAAACAAGAAGAAGGAGACGTCCTAGGCCTAGTTTATCTACACTTAGGACCATTTTCTTTTAGGGTTTAATGAAAGAGCCTTGATGTAGAAACACTCTCCCTCATTAGATTTTCTTTCTTGGTTTTATGCTTCATTTCTCAGCTAGTCGCTTTGCCAGTTGACCTAAGGAAGGAGGAGAGAGAACGAGGCCTTGCAATAGCAACACTGGAGTGAGCCTCTCTCCCCTAGGGTTTTTATTTTGATGCCTTGCCTTAGGAACACCTCAAAACTCCTCCCTCGAGTCCTTAGTCATTTGAACTTTGTCTCATTCAACCCTTGCATCCTTCACTTTTGACTCCATTTTACACTAAGGCATTGATCCAATACCTCTAGGGTTGAAGTAGAACTTGATCTAAATACTCTAGAACACTTTAAATTGAAATCCTAAATACTAACCCCAGCCTAAACGCTAACCCTGCTAACCCTAATTGTTGTCGTCATCCTTGGCTATTATATCATTAGTGCAGCTAGATGTTTTCTTTATGAGCAATTGGATAATGATTTAGGGCATTGATTGAATGATTTATTGATTTGTTGTATTGAATGCCACGTTATCCCAGCATTTATTGAAGAAGTAACTTTTCTTTCATTACTATATTTATAAACATTGACTTTGTCAATATGCATTGCCATAATTTCTTATATATATTTATCAAATACTCATATGAAGTACTAACCCACTGAAATAACTTGCACATATCAGTTTGTTGTTGCTTTATTCCAGGAAGGTACATTTATTTGGGAGTTTTACTTCATTATTGGTTGTTTATCCAGGAATATCTTATTGGTGGTGACTTGTGAGGGGGAAAACATAGCCTTGTCTTATTATCCTCTTGCCTCCTAAAAACCCAGGTCACCGGGGACATCTCCCCTGGGCCTAACCTCCCTAAAAAGAACGAACCATCTGTTGGCAGCGAATTCAATTTTTTTTAATTGCCCTAAAAGCTGCCTACACCTATGTCTCTTGAATTTCAAATTTCTGTCGCATTTCGCAAAAGACGACACTTTCATTTCAAGAAACATTTGCAAATTCGTTTCAATTTAGTTTTCATGACTGAAAGCCTGAAAACTCATCCATCGTCATTTGGACTGTTATGACCTTCTCATTGATATGTTGATTGGTACTTACCTTTGGTTTATTTTTCGAACTATGTCCATTTGTTTATCATCACTCTGAT
>JZKD02S0068530.1:250863-263014 GCA_000966675.3 Picea glauca
CTTAAGAAAGGCCTCATGCTCCTTCCTCTTTCTTTAAATATTCTTGGAAAAATGGCTAGCTTTAAAACACAAGTCTAAGGGAGAAAAGTGTTGCGGGAGCAAGGCTCTTCAAACCATAGAAGGTTAAAACCCTAGGTGTAGAATCAACTAGGCCTAGGACGTCTCCTCTCTTCAACTTATATTCAAATGCTAACTCAGAAAAAGGATGATTAGTGTAGCAACGGCTAGGCCATATCTTCCTTAATCAATGGCTAAAACAAGTTTCTCTAGCATGGGGACATATAGCAAGGACCTACTTGTGTGCTTGCTACCTAGGGTTTCAAGATTAAGCAATATAATAGCAATACAATAAAAAATGCAATAGATTTAACCTACAACCATTCATTCAAGAAGTTTTGCATGAAAAATACACTTACAAATCATGAAGAATGTTCATCAAACCCTAGTTGTAAACCTTCCAATGAGAGAAACACCATCACATGCCAAGAAAATCCTCCAAACAAGAGTTGTGACTCACTTCCAAGAGCCAAAATACCAAGAAAAAAGACTAAAGTAGATCTCTCACAAGAGAGTGAGTTATGTTATGTTTAAAATGAGGTCCAACATCCTCTATTTATATCAATCTTATGACCTTTCATTTTAAAAATAGGTCATTAAAACAGCGGACAAGGCTGGCTAACAATTTTACACTATTTTTACATTAAATGCCAGAAAAATATCATAATATGAGCTAAAAGGGGGACATCAAGCCCCTCTGGGGGAGACGTTGGCCCTTTTTGGGCAAGCACAGTATCCAGAAAATCAAATGTTGGCCCCTCCAGGGCTCCTCCAAGCTCCCACACGTGCCAAATGACCTTAGCACACTCCCACACGCTCCCGTCAATGTCCAGCTGCCTCAGGTGACGTCTTGTCCATCAAAATCAAACGTCCTATATGCAGTGGGTGATTCCCCCTAGGTCGGGCTCTGCCAAAGTGTCCTGGTAGAACGTCCTTAGGTCTTCTTGTGCAAAGGCTCATCATAACATCGTCTTGTCTCTACCATCCCAACAACCATATGATGGGCTCTTCATCCCCATGGAGGTACGAGCTAATCATATCCCCATGTGTACCGATCCACTGGTACATGTCCGTCGGGTATGGTCCTGCACATCAAAAACTACTCCCTCCATGGTCTCATCAGTCCTCTGGATCATAGCAATGTCAATCATGTCTCATCATTAATTTTATCAAATGCATGCATGAAATCCATAGCATATCATCTAAGATCTCAAAGACATTACACACATCTACCATACAAAGTTGAAGAAACAACAGGACAACCTATTGGGCTGATATCCACAAGAAAAGGAAAGTTTCCACAGAGGATCATTCAAGCCATGTTCATGAGGTGATATGGTCTAGGGATGTCCAGTCATAGTAAGACCAGGGGTAGTTGTCATCCGTGGGTGCCTTTGTAGGAGGCGAGTTGTACCCGTCATGGATGCACTTTTTCCAAGCCCCTTTATTGCCTTTATTTTTCATTTAATTATTTTCTTTATTTTTTACTTCAAGGTCTGACCAGAGGACACTGCCTTGGCATGGTGACCAGAGTTGACAGTGTTACCCACTGGTATCTTCACAGAAATGATAAGGCTGTCTCATGATGAGACCCCCTTTCCCTTGGCCATGCAACCAAAGTTCATTGCCCTGGCGTGGTGACCAGATAATGGAAATGTCATACTATTGGATACCTATGAACATAATGGGCCGACTCGTGATGAGACCTCCCATACTCTTGGTTAGGTCTTGTTTTATTATTTTTCTTAGGGTCCCTTTTGTTTCTTATCGAGAGGCCTTTTATTGCCTTCCCGGGGATCCCTGGGTGAAGCATCTCTAGGTTTCATTTCCTATGGATTTTATCTTTTACCAACTACTTTTACCCCCTGGGCCTTTAGCCCCTTCTTCCCACAGGACAAAGTGTAACCATCAAAGGTCATCCTAATGGCCAGACTAGGGGAATGGGATGGATGTGTGGGAGATAAGATGTAAAATGATAGAATGGTGGGAGCAGACGATGGCTCTGCAAATCCCCCCTGGTGGCTAACAAAAACCCATGAATACAAGCTTGATAAGTCACCCTGTCAATCACCCCAACAATGTTCAAGTGGATTAGTGTAAGATCCAAGCAGTCATCAAAAATGTAAGGAAATTGATGCATATATAAGAAGGTTATAATGATCAAACATGACACATACCATGATACCTTGGACCAATTACCTCATGGAGCAAGAGTCTTCTCTGATGCAAGTCCAAACCGATGGTGATGGATGTTGTTGCTACTGACAGGACAAGTCTGGTGAAGAAGAAGAAGGATGGGCCCTCCAGGGCCATGCTCAAGTCAATCCTGCTCTCGGTACTTCATGTCTAGGACCTGCGGGCCTCGAGACATGATCTCCTAGTTATCCCTAGAAAACGGGGATAACAACTCCATAAGGAGGTCTAAAATTTGTGCCCTCTCTTGGGTATTTGGCTATTTTGGTGAGGCGCACTTGTTGAAGGAAGACATTTTTGGCATATCTTGGATTTTCTCTTGATGGAAAGTGTTACAACTAGGGTTTGCATGCTATTTCTTGGTGATATGTAACGGTTTTTCTGCAAAAATTCTTAAATGAATGGTTGTAGTCTTATTTTCTTGCATATGTTTATAATTTTCTAAATAAAAACCCTAGGTGACAAGCACACAAGTAGGTCCTTGTATCATGTCCCCATTGACAAGCACACTCCTTTTCCTTCCTCCCTTTTGCTAGTCGTACCATCTAGAAATCAAGAAGAAGGAGACGTCCTAGGCCTAGGTTATCTACACTTAGGGTTGTTTTCTTTTAGGGTTTAATGAAAGAGCCTTGTTGTAGCAACACTCTCCCTCATTAGATTTTCTTTCTTGGTTTTATGCTTCCTTTCTCAGCTAGTCATTTTTCCAGTTGACCTAAGGAAGGATGAGAGAGCATGAGGCCTTGCAATAGAAACACTGGAGTGAGCCTCTCTCCCCTAGGGTTTTTATTTTGAGGCCTTGCCTTAGCAACACCTCAAAATGACTCCCTCTAGTCCTTATTCTTTTGACCTTTGTCTCCTTCAACCCTTGTGTCCTTCACTTTTGACTCCATTTTACACTAAGAAACTGATCCAAGACCTTTAGTTTTGAAGTAGAACTTGATCTAAATACTCTCAAACACTTTGAATTGAAACCCTAAATACTAACCCCATCCTTGGTTATTATATCATTAGTGCAGCTAGACGTTTTCTTTATGAGCAATTGGATAATGATTTAGCGCATTGATTGAATGATTTATTGATTTTTTGTATTGAATGCCATGTTATCCCAACATTTATTGAAGTAACTTTTCTTTCATTGCTATATTTATAAACATTGACTTCGCCAATATTTATTGCCATAATTTCTTATATATATTTATTAGATACTCATATGAAGTACTAACCCACTGAAATAGCTTGCACATATCAGTTTGTTGTTGCTTTGTTCTAGGAAGGTACATCTCTTTGGAGGTTTTACTTCATTATTTTCTATTTAGCTGGGAATATCTTATTGGTGGTGACTTGTGAGGGGGAAAACATAGTCTTGTCTTATTATTCTCTTGCCTCCTCAAAACCCAGGTCATCGGGGATGTCTCCCCTAGGCCTAACCTCCCTAAAAAGAAAGAACCATCCCATGGTGGTCACATTGGGTGGGATTGGTTCATGTTACGCCAATTTGGATCTCTATCTTATAGACTTTTATCCTTGCTACAAACCGTGCGATAATAGGGACCATTTGTAATTTCTGAAAAATTGGGTCCTAGCTCTTTTCGTTTGCATAATTTGGAGGGACAGTCGGACACTTTCCCAGTGAATGGCCAAGCTCTCAATAGATATTTTGGTTTTTTTCATTTTGCTTGATTTTGATTTGTTTTCTAAAAATGATTATGTCTGAATCACCATTCATTTGTTGAAGGGAATCAGAACTTTTATTCATTAGCGATAGTTGGTAACTTTTCAAGCGCCTGAACAGTAAATGCTAAACTCAGATCAACAGAGGGAACTTTCTGTGCAATTAGTGTTTCTGGTTTCTCATTAAAATCACAGGAATATGTGATTATCCTTAACAAACTTTTAACGTTGTCATGTTTTAATGAGCACAAATCAATTGTGCTTTCCCATCCTAGAGATGGTTTCTTAACAGAAACCTAATTGTCCAAATCATTATAAAAGTCATCATAACATAAAAATGATTCTTAAATGATCAATTTTTTCATTACCAGATCATGAAATCTTCAGTATCACCCTGCTCTCTTGAATATCATGAAGTTCTAGAAATTATAAACAAATTTTAGAGATTTGGAAGCACTGTAATGTGTGGGAAGTCTTTGCAAACCCATTGGGACACTGAATAGGTCTGCTAGAAGCAGGTAAATGTACACATGATACCAAGGCAACTTCATCGGGGTACTGAACAAGCCTGTTGGCAGCGAAGCAATGTCGGTTTTAAGAAGATCCTCATGTACTCCTTTTAATTTGATCAAGATTGAAGATGTTTGTATCATGAATGGATGACTCTTGGATAGGATAGAGGTACTAGAGTGGGTTAAATAATATCTCGGTTGAGGCTATGGACGCCTACTGGAAGTAGTGGCCCTATCAACGATATTGAAGTCATATGCATAAAACATCGCTACACATGTGATCAAAACAAAATACCAAATTACATTTTTTGGAAAAAAAATGCATCCAATGTTATGACTGTGTTATTTTCTGAGTTATTATTAGAACACTTGATCTATCATTAATTGTTTCTAAAAATTTATTTCATCTATTCCCCTGACATAAATTTTCTAGTGATGCATGTTGAGGAAAAGATATGAAATGATCTTACTCAACCATTTTTAGACACTCCTTGGCTAGAGAAAAGTAGACAGGAATATCACCCTATGTTTATAGCAAACAAAAATAGCATCCTAACTCACAAGTATTAATTATGAGTCCTTAGGCTAGTCTTTTATCAACAAAAAGCTTGCTGGAAATTTAATTTTTATGTAATTTTCTAAACATATCAGTTTTTGAAATAAATGTAAAGATAGAAGTAAAGTCACCAAGATGATAATCAGGACAGATGAGACATAAAGAAATAATTTATTCCATTCAAATTCACCAAAAAGTCATTTTCTTTACAAAACCTCATGCAGAAATTTTGGACCAAAGTCAAACTTAGACATCCCCGATGGAACATACAAAAGGACTTCTGACAGAAAACCAAAACTAAAATCTAGAAGTTGTATCAGATTTCCAAATATTGTTTCCCACTCGACTCTACACAATAGCCTTTGTCAGTCATGAAAATTAATTCACAAACAAACAAGTCTACACAGACTATCAAAAATAGATTAACACCTATGAAAAACAGGTGTTTGAATTATATGATTCATCCTTGAATATTGGTGTCTACAATAAGACCCTTCTATCATAAAAGAGAATTAGGCTTGTGATTAATAATGAATGAATGAAAACTGAACTATCTCAACATAAACTCAAAGAGAAAACCTTAGTATGTGTCTGCTTCTATCCCCCCCTTGTTCCTCCCTTTCCTTTTTATTTTAAACAAATTAGAATTGGTTGAAGTAGTTGAACCAACTCATTAGTTAAGTTAATTAAAAGACTCAACTAACTTTAGTTAGGGGGGAGAGTAATAATTATAATAAGGGTTATAAATAAATAATAACTAGTAGGTGGGACCCCTTGTGACTAACTTTAGTTCATAACAATCATAACAAACATAACATAAACATTAGTTAAGTAAAACACACCTCCTTGTGTCTCCCATCAACATATTCACTTTTGGAAAATTTATCTCATTAAAATTGAAATTATTTTCAAAAATATTACTCATATATCCAAAATAAAACATGTTGTCCAAAATTTCCTGAAGTCAACTGTCATCAACAATGGATAAAAATAAAAACTGAAAATCCATATTTCCTAGTCTTCGATGCAACCCTTCCTTGATTGTTGCTTCCACCTTTCAATTTTCCTAAATTTACCTTTCGTTGTGCAGAGCCTTTAGGCCTAATCTCGTTGATCACGTGGGAACAATCATCCCTCAAATGCTTCCGGGAAGACATGGATTTTTCAGAGCCATTGGAGGGTGATGAAGGGGTAGCAGTGGATTTTCCCTTGTCAAGGGCATGGTGGGCCTCAGTTTTCAATATCTTGCTAGCATGGGAGGATTGCACTGGTGAGTGGTCATGGGCATCTTGGACAATGGGGTTAATAGGCGAGGGAGCAGGAAAGGACAAGTTGGGCCAGCCACGATGTTGGGACACTGTCGAGTGGACAATCTCCTGCCATCCATCATTTTCAGGAACCTCGGGTTGCAATGAAACATGAGGAGGTATGGGGATACCAGGGGATTGCGGGACTTGGAAAGGAGGCCTTTTAGGCCTAGGTTGGACTACTCCCTACACAATCCAACTGAAGAATATAGCCTGAAACAATTGGCCAAGCTTTTGTGAGTCAGCATCAAAATGTATGGAGAACATTGGCCTTCTTGGGCCTCTGTTCCAATTACCTCTACCTATGTTTCCTCAGTCATGGCTACCTCAACTGGAAAAACTCATTCCTACATGCATGATTGATTAGCAAATAGTCGTTTAAATAACCATACATGACAACTCTTAAAAATATGAAATAGATTTGTCTCAACAATGTATCAGACTCATTCAATCCAATCCATACAAATTGTTTTATTGTTTATTAATGAGTAGGGGGTGAAAAAGGGTTCTGGGATATGCGAAGGGTTTGTATTGAGAGAAACATGATATAATGAGGGGGGGGGGGGAGAACATGGTTACTTCTCAATGACAACAACAATCAACTGTAAAGCAAACCAATAAAACATCATTGTAATCCAAACAATACACTGTCACTTACAACTTCTTTAACACGGAAATTATCTTGACTGTAATCAATCTCAGAACATGGAGTGAAAAATGAATATGGGAAGGCCACGGGATTTGTAATTAGCATAAAATGAGATAATGGAAGGGAAAAAGAATGATTATTGTTCATAATATTAATTAATTGATCCATAAAACATTATGTGAAAGGAGATGCACAAACCAACAATCATTGTGACCAAATAACCATTATTGTGTATTTTAACTAGTTCATTGTTCATAATCAAATGTCCAACACAGTGTCATCACAAGACAGTATGCACTCCACAAAATCTGTAAAGGAGTTCTCTTTATTTATCCAATTTATATCTTGTAATAATTCTCAATGTATAAACAATAACTATTTGAACTCATAACCATTTGCACTCTGTTTATCCTCAAAACCAACTACTTCCCACACATTACTCCAATCATCAAATACACTTAGAGTCGTGTTTCAAAATTAACAATGAGATCATGTTGTCACTGCAATCAGGCCTATCATTTTAAAAATGCAATGATATTCGTTAAACATATATGCAAGCAGTAAACCAAATCATCCGGATTAAATTGCAAAATCCGAATTAACATTTAAACAGACAACCAAAAGCCACCATTTTGACACAAGCTATGCACAGAGTAATTCAATCATGCAATTGTAATTTTTTCACTGTACAAGCCCAATTCCATGTGACTCTAAAAAGATGGGCCATCCATCCATTACGACGAGGTATCAACAACATGCCTATCTTCATAAAACCAATAATCGGATTGCCACATAATCGTGCTTAAAAATATGTTATTATTTCTAAGTGTGGAACCCAAGCTATTCATATTATACAAATTGCACATCCACCAAAACACCACGATGCAACATCTCCATTTTACAAAACCAAACACACAGTCACAGTAATAACTCAAACCATCGTGTTGAGCCATCAATCTAATACAGTATTGCTTCGGTTTAGTCAAATTGTAATCGACTATGTTGTGTAAAACTCGGGCTTATGCAATCAAACAATCATAAGCATACACTGGATGTAGTTCCTATAGTCATCCTGGTTTCAATAACCATTCAGCCCCCAAAAGAAACTAACAGTTACAATGACCATTTATTCATTATGTAAAAACACCAGACCTACGAATGCAGTATGCATGAGCATTATAAAGCAATCGTAACCAATGCCAAATCAAACATCCAAATAATATTTAGTGCAAAAATACCAGTGATTGTGTATCAACCAACCAATTCACCACTGTCGTAAAAATCAATCAACTTAACAAGTTGTGGCAACCATGCATACCCACGCATCAATTTGTATCGGGGCAGCGACCCTCTCCATTAAACAATACTGAGTCATTCAACATAAGGAGAACGAATGTGTAATTTGAGTTGTGAAAATAACAATGCAGGGTTTACCATTGTTATAACAGAGGCAGTAACTAGATGCCAAATGAACATGATTGTCATATGACCAACTGGGCGAGTCTGTATTCAAATTAATCGACAATGCATTCAATCCACAATAACCCATAGTAAACTTGACAGGCCCGACAGTCTTCTCTATAAAACTTCAAACTAGAGGGCTAAGGGTTTGTTTTGTAGCCAACATAGGGAGAACAGAGCCAACTCCATGTAATGGTGAAAAATTTGAGTCCAACAGTGCATACACAGAGAGAACCACGACTCATTCGTGGACAGGTAAAAAATCCATGACAGGGGCCATAACAGAAGATGAGGCTCTAATTCGGCCGTGCAATTTTATTTAACGCACGCAGGGTATAAACCTCGTGTTCTTTGATCAAACAACCATAGCATTGAGGTGAAGACAGGGCCGAGTAAGAACAGGAAACTCATTTCATGACCCTTAGTGGTGAAATCAACCAATTCCCAAGTGAACAAAACACAATGAAGCAGAATGCCTCCAACCATTAAACCCATAAAATCCATAGACTTGACATATTTATGCGAACGCGTGAGAAAATCCATCCAATCAAGACCAACAAATCCCTCCAACTAAACCAGCAAAGATCACAGAAAACCCATATGGATGTTAATGCCCAGGATGATCACTATGAATTCAAGATTATTATAGAAAGAACCATCGGCACTTAATTCCAAATCATAATTTTTTACATAGTTTCAACACTTCAGGAAAGCACAAACCAATACACCCGAGCCAGTAATCATTTCATAACGAGAGCAAAGTCATGAATGGCCAAAAAAATGACATACCTGTAATCAAATTCCTTAAAATGTGAGTTGGTCGAGCGGTTCTTCTCTGCTAAGAAATCAGAGCATAACCATAATAGCCAGGTCGAACAATATCCCGACTAGGGTGGCGGCTAATGGAAGGAGTAAGGGTGACGTGCAGTAAATGCATGTCGCCATCACCCACAGTCAATTAAATTCAATAGTACATGCCAACAAGTTCTTCATTAACACCATTAATCATACCATGTATCAAAACCATCACCTCACTAAAATCCAATAGCGTGACCATCATATTCCTTAACGCATGCCATACATAAAACAATCATGTATCATATAACATAGTCAAATCACATAACCATTAGTGCATATTTATTTGTCAAAATGCACCACCCATCTCATCCATTCAAATATACCATATTCATATTACCAATAAAACTCAATTAAATCGCATAGCCATTACTTGCTAGATATGATTTAAATAAATTTAATCTGTCATGCATGTAGTATAGCATAGCTCAAAATCTTCCCCTTGAAATTGGTGCGTTGTTTCTTTGTTTTGTTTTTTTCTTTTTCAACTGTCTTTCATGTATGCGGCAAAATTGCAGGATTAGATCCCTTTTCTTTTGCATTTGTTATAGTGTTTTTTCCTTCTTCCAAACTCCCTTTTATGTGTTTTCACTAACATGTTTGTTGTGCAGGTGTCACAAGAGAAAATAGCAATGATATCAATGAATAGCATAGGTTGCAGTAACATAAGGAACCAACACTTCATAAACTCAAATCATAACCAATAACAACAAGATCTCATCAACCATGTAAGTCATGTCGCACATCATCACAATATCAAATATGAACAGATCCGATCTTCGATAGTTCAAGGGGATCCCACCTACTAGTATTATTTAGCTTTTATAATAATAGGCCTTACAAACACTTTGCAGACAAAACTTTGTTGACGATTTTAATCGTCAACAAACTGGAAAATCCACAAGGAAATTTGTTTTCAATGGATTTAGAACTCATATTTCATGGTTTCGTAGACCAAGAATAGTAATTTTAGAAGACATAACCAAAATAATTATGCAACAGGGAGAAGTGAGTGGATTTAATGGGAAAATGACTAGGAATTTGGGAATAACTTATGAAAAATGTTAAGTATGAGGGGATTTATCCCTGTATACATACTCATCCAACTATAATTGGCTCTTATCTCAAGGCAAAAAATTGATGGATATGCTCCTTTATTTCTCAATGGATGGATAAATTGAGAGAAGAAGCGGAAGATAACCAATCTCTTTACAAGACGGCAGTGGAAATATATATCAATTTCAAGGGTCCTTCAGAGGATACATCATAACGATTGTGTAAGCTTGATTGTTATTGACTAGCAATGCTTTGCAGGAGTGTCATTGTGGCAGGATTGATCCAACATCTTATTTTGACCCAACACTAAAAGATGATAAGGACAAAAATCATAACAGAAGTAACAAAGAAGAAATTAAAACAGCAGCAGTAAAAGACACAAATGAAGAAAACAACAAGAAAATTTTAACTTGGAAAGTTGAAGTCAAACAGAAAAGGAAGCACAAAATTTGAAACCAGAGCTAGGCTACTAGTATACAGAAAATCCAATCAGCATTCGAGCTTTTCACGTTGGTTCCTGCAATATTTCAAGCGAGGAATGTTAGAGTTGTAGGAAAATAATTGCTTCTGTAATTTCCTTAAAATGTAAGAGTTAGTATCCAAGACAAAATCAATTTGGAAAGGAGCCAACACTTGAAATTATGATGTAATTATCAGCCCCTTGACGCACATGATTAAATCATCAAGATAGAGATGGATACTAACCAATTCATCAAAATTTGTATGCACATGTCTTCTAAAAGAGGTACTTGCATCAAGTAAGCTAGGAAGAAATAATTGGTAAGGCATGGTACCCCAATTAGTGATAAGAGTGGTTTTGTGAGCATCTATCCCTTTTACTTTGATCTTCTTGCACCCCAAAAAATTGTCAAGAAAGGGTCTTAATTGTAACTCTACAAACTGCTGCAAAACCATTTCCATACTGAGGGAAGGGAAAGGGTTTCTCATAATAGCTTGCTTGAGAGTTTGAAGATTGATGCAGGTTCTAATATTCTCAATGGTCCTCGAAGAAGGTTCCCAATTTGAAACCCATTCAGGATGGACAAAAAAAATAATCCTAGCCTCTAAGAATTTTTTCAACTCCCTTTGAAAGGTTGTCTTTAAAGTAGAGTTAATAGATCTTTGTTCTTGCATAATTAGTTTCATGCATTCCTTGGTGGAAATATCATTTTGTAAAGAAACTGGATCAAGACCACTAATATCCTTATAAGGCCAAGCAGAAACCTTTTGAAATTCATCAAGTAGCTTGGCAAACTTCCTTTTTTTTCTACTAGAACATTGGGTACTTACGTTAATGTTCCTTGGAGGTTTGAGTGCCCAAATGTTCATAGAGATGGTTTCACCGACATCCCTTCATATCTCCTCCTTTCTCTATTTTTCTTTATTGCCTACATCACTCGATGAAAACAAACTCTCAAGAGGAGTCAAGCTCTTAGGAATCTCATGGTTTTTTGTGGAAATAATTTCCTTGGGCTTAATAGGTTCATATTAAATGAAAGCACAAATTGTTAAGAACCTGAATAGATTTGCAACCTGAATACAAAATCACCACAATAGATATAGAAGAACAATATAGAAAAACACCACTTTATTATATCAAACCCTTAGGGTAGGGAAACACCATATAACGGATCCTATTATGGAAGGGATCATCTCCTATTCACTTGCCTCTTCGAGGGGTCATCCTCCTATTGAGCTATCGCTCCAATACAATAATTATCTTCATGTCCCATTACATTGTTTGAACCCCTTTATATAGTGCTACCATCACCTAAGAACATTCTAGAGGAGGAATATTCTAGAAGTAGAACCTTCTAAGAAGTCCTCTTACATT
>JZKD02S0068530.1:278759-320291 GCA_000966675.3 Picea glauca
TATCTAACTACCCATTTATTATATCTAACTACCATAGTGGACCTTATTTAATAATATAGTGGACCTAGTCCACCTTACATTGAATGGCCTCCACTATTATCACTATGGGCCCTATGGGCCCCCCCCACTACCTCTCTATCTACCTTACATTCCATCCCCCTTATGAAAGTGTTGTCATCAACACTTGATGTACAACCATATACCAGGGTCCCATGGATAAGTGTGGACCATAGTGTTGAAGTAGACTAGAGAACCAGGGTCCCATTGAGAAATGGTGGCCACCATGATGAAGTAGTCCAACCGCCATTGTAAACCAGGGTCCCATGTCCAATTTCTCATGTGAACCCCACATGGAAGTTATCGACACCCAATAACCAACTGAAAATGATGCTCCCAATACTGACACATATCATGTGGATCCAAATAAGAATATGCATCCACGTAGTGGGAGATGATAAAATATGAATCTGGAAGGAACAATACCATTTTATAATATGAAGGTAGGATGCTGGTAACTAGCTCCTGATGTGGGACATTGATGTTCTCTACAGAAGGTGGAGTAGAGTCATCAAATAAAATATTAAAGTGATTGTNATATGAAGGTAGGACGCTGGTAACTAGCTCCTGATGTGGGACATTGATGTTCTCTACAGAAGGTGGAGTAGAGTCATCAAATAAAATATTAAAGTGATTGTCATCCCAGAAATGACAACTATCCATATACCAATCATCACAATCGGCTTCAAAATCATACCAAACATATATTTCTTGATTATATGCATCCCTAATGTTCACCATAAGAAATCGTTCCTGCATTCTATCCAATGAATCTTGAATACTACGAAAACTATCATTGAGGCCATCTGCAAGGTCATGCAATCTAGCATCCAATGTGTCATAAAATTAGGATTTGAATTCTTCAGTAATTTGTAGAATTTTTTTGAGGGTTTGAGAGGAAATATCCATCTAAGCACCCTATGAACTCTTCGGTCCCGCAACCGTCATGAAAAAACCCAAAAAATAGACCAATAAGTTACGACAAAAAATCGCGGTTTTTTCTGGAAAACCCCTAAAAAACTGTTGAATTTAAAATGCTCATAACTTCACTTCCCGGACTCCGTTTCGGATTTTTTTTTTTTTTGAAATTGTGAGAGGAACTCAGATATGTAATTTGTTTTAAAAAATTTGGCCTCTGGCTGCTACAGAAAAAAAATAAAAAATCGTGCCGCCGTCCGCAGAAAAAACCCTGAAAAATTACAGATTTTAAAACTTCAATATCTTGACTTCCCGGACTCTGTTTCGGGCGATTTTTTTTTCAACTTGGGTGTTTTTCTAAGAATAAATAGGATCTATAACTTGTTTCTACAAATTTTTCACAAAAATATACCAAACATTTCTGGAATGTCGTGGCCCTCTTTTTTTTCTCAAAAAAAACAAATCTGCAAAAATAAAAAATATTTTTCCACAATGTCTGCCAAGGAAAGTGCTATGATACCACTTGTTAAGAACCTAAATAGATCTGCAACCTGAATACAAAATAAACAAAATAGATATAGAAGAACAATATAGAAAAACACCACTTTATTATATCAAACCCTTAGGGTAGGGCAACACCATACAATGGATCATATTATGGAAGGGATCCTCTCCTGTTCACTTGCCTCTTCGAGGGGGCATCCTCCTATTGAGATACTTCTCCAATACAATAATTCTCTTCATGTCTCATTACATTGCTTGAACCCCTTTATATAGTCCTACCATCACCTAAGAACATTTTAGAGGAGGAATCTTCTAGAAGTAGAACCTTCTAAGAAGTCCTCTTACATTTATTATATCTAACTACCATAGTAGACCTTATTTAATAATATAGTGGACCAAGTCCACCTTACATTGAATGGCCTCCACTATGGGCCCTCTGGGCCCCCCCACTACCTCTCTAGCTACCTTACATAAATACTATCATTGTTAGGAAGGGTCGGCCAAGATTCTACATTGCAAGGGATATATGAACAATATAGAGATTGAAAAGAACAAACAGGCATGTGAGGCAAAATTTGTTATTTAAGAGAAGCTACGAAGATGGCTAACTGACCAGCCATTGAATTCAATTCCCTCCTAATATGAGTGATGTTGAAAGATAAAAGGTTTGAGATAAGTGTCCAAACATCTTGGGTGTATCGTTCCATCAGCTTGTTGCTAGGAGAGCATATTTTACGTATCAGGTTCACAACAAGCTCAAAATTTTCGAAAACTAAAAGGTGACCACAACCAAGATTAAGGGTGTTCTCAATGCCTAATAATGAAGCTTTGAATTCAGCGGCATTGTTTGTACAAGCAAACTCCAACCTATATGACATATTATGAATTTTTCCTGCAGGGGAAACCAAGATAATACCATCCTCGTTACCTTCATTAGAGTGTGAACCATCAAAGTGCATATGCCACATATCATTATCTAAATCAATTATTTCCAAAGGAATATTATCCTCTTCAGCAAAGATGGAATGCACTTCTAGGTCTTCTTCGATATAGTTTATGCTAGATTGCGGAACACTCTGTATGTAGGGTGAAATTATTCCCTCTCTAAGGACTATAATATTCTTACCATTCTGAGGAACAGATGAATGTGTCTCATCGAGCGAGAGGTATCCACTTGTTAAGGCTTTCCAATCTCTCCCCAAGATAATTGAGTAATTTCTTACAGGCATATCAATCACTTGAATGTTGAGGGTTGTCCTTAACTCAGGATGAGCGCATAAAACCAAATTTATATCCTTAATCTCGCCTATGGTTGTTTGTTGTAGACTATTATAGGAGAGCATGCTTCTGGCATTTTCATTTGTACAAGACAATCCTAGCTCTTCCATAATAATCTTCGACATCACACTTGGGCCCGAACCACCATCGATGAGGAAACAATGGGAAATATTATTCATGATCTTTACAGAAATATAAAAAGGGGTATTTTTCACAGGGTAATTAAATTTATGTACACATACTTTATTTACAAAAGAATCCTCTTCGCTTACCTTTTTGGAAAGATTCACTACAGCGGAAGTTTTTCCTTCCATGAATTTTTTCAGATGCGTCTGTTGTTCAGGGATAGCAACCATGTCTACAAGGGTTGCATCTGCTTTGATGTTGGCCAATTTATTTAAGATATTATATTTGGAAGAGGAGAGAGAGGGAATGATTCCTTGACTCTCAGGAACTTTAGGAACCTGGGGACTAACAGCGGGTGAGGATGAGCTCGGGGTAGAATAACTGCGGGGAGAAACAAATTTTCCCTTGGGAGCGTAGGATTTTTTCCTAGTGTTGATGGCCATGACATCCTCTGGCTCTGCAAAGTCTAGGACAATGATAGTAGCTTCTATTATTTGAACAAAGATCTTATCTCTAGCACTCTTCTTTACCAAAAGTTACACCAACTCTGAGGCAGGATAGCTTTAGGCTAAAAATTGTTCTCAACCAAATTTCTAAAAGGGGTGAGGAAGAGGATGAAGCTCCAGGGGTGAGAGGGGAGACAGTACCCTTCTACTCAAATGCTATCATACGATTGTTCATATATTGTACTAGTTGTAAGAGAGCGGACATGTCTTTTTGTCTAACTAATTCTCCCTAGGGAAGACCAGTTTTTTCAAGTTGTTCTTCATACTCTGAGAAAGTATGTAGAGCGGAACCGAGATTATCAATGGCCTTTTCTTCAAACCTATGACGATAGGGGAAAGGAAATTCATTGCAAATAATGCATGAAAGCGGCTTGGTTCTGAGGCAAGATAAGTTCAGGGATTTGATTATACAACTTGGTGAAACACAAGTTGAAAGACTTAATGGTCTCACCCTCTTTATAGGTAACATTATTGTATTCCCTTAACTTCTCGACTGGATTTTTAGATTTCCCATAAGTGGATCTGAACATGTAGATTAACTCCTCCCAAGTAGATAGAATCTTAGGAGGAAGGTTAAAGAAGTCAGCCGCAACCTTCCCTTCCTAGGAATTGACGAACAAGTGCATGCAAGTGTCATTGTTGTTAGCCCCTATGTTATGACAAGCACTAGAAAATGCCACCAGGTGTTCGTTTGTACTGATAGTGTTATTTCCTGAAAACTTAGGCAAGTGCTCTTTAAACTTCGGAAGTGGGTGAGTAGCAGGTGCTAGGTTAAGAGGGGAGGACACATGCCATGGTGTGGTTGTGGAATCTTCTTCGAACTGAAACAACCCATATTTTTTTATGATTTTGGTGGGGTTTGTAGTGGATTGAATATGGATATGGTGGCTATATAAGCTAGCAATCACTGATGATGATCAATATTGATAATATGTAGCACTTCCAGTGCCACCAAATCCACCACTAGATGCCATATTATGGATGATAGATGAGGGAAAGAAAGACGAGCTGGATGAATCAAATAAAGTTCTCCTTAGAGAACTTTGTTGGGAAGATAACACATGGTTTTCCTTCCTATTTCAGCAATAGGATTGATTTCAGGCGACAAGCCTCTTCTTCTTCTATAAGCATGAGAATATAAGGACATGAAATAAAGGCCAAAACTGAAGAAAAGGAAGGTTACTGTTGATTTATAGGTTGTCTATGTCTATCTTCCAATTGTGCTTGAGCACTAATATCTTGTTCAATCATTGCCCAAGAATGGTTAAGCTCAGCATGGGTCTTGGCAGTGTCTAAAATAGTATGAAACAAGTTCAAAGCAATGTTGGTCTGGTCTTGGAGATCGGGCTCAAGATTGTGCTGCCTCGAAAAAGGAACAGTCATTAATAGAAAAACAGTCAAAGAATCAATTTTAGAAAAATAAATATGTATCGATGAAAATCGAGTATAAAAATTAACCGGAGAGATATCGAAGATCTCCCCAGTATGGTTGCCAAATAAATGTTGAGGAAAAGATATGAAATGATATTACTCAAGCATTTTCAGACTCTGCTTGGCTAGAGAAAACTAGATGGGAATATCACCCTATGTGTATAGCCAACAAAAATAGCATCGTAACTCACAAGTATTAATTACGAGTGTTTAGGCTAGTCTTTTATCAACAAAAGTGTTGCTGGAAATTTAATTTTTATGTAATTTTCTGAACATATCAATTGTTGAAATAAATGTAAATATAGAAGTAAAGTCATCAAGATGATAATCAACATAGATGAGACATAAAGAAATCATTTATTCCATTCAAATTCACCAAAGAGTCATTTTCTTTACAAAATCTCATGCGGAAATTTTGGACCAAAGTCAAACTTAGACATCCCTGATGGAACATACAAAAGGACCTCTGACAGAAAACCAAAAATGAACTCTAAAAGCTAGATCATCTTTCCACATATTGTTTCCCACTCGACTCTACACAATAGCCTTTGTCAGTTATGAAAATTAATTCACAAACAGATAAGTCTACACAGACTATCAAAGATAGATCAACACCTCTGAAAAACAAGGGTCTGAATGATGTGATTCAGCCCTGAATATTGTTGTCTACAATAAGACCATGCTATCATAAAAGAGAATTACGTTTGTGATGAATAATGAATGAATGAAAATTGAACTATCTCAACATAAACTCAAAAAGAAAACCTTAGTATTATTCTGCTTCTATCCCCCCCTTGTTCTCCCTTTTCTTTTGCTTTTAAACAAATTAGAATTGGTTGAAGTAGTTGAACCAACTCATTAGTTAAGTTAATAAAAAGACTCAACTAACTTTATTTAGGGGGAAGAGTAATAATTATAATAAGGGTTATAAATAAATAATAACTAGTAGGTGGGACCCCTTGTGACTCCCTTTAGTTCATAACAATCATAACAATCAACTAGTAGGTGGGACCCCTTGTCACACCTCCTTGTGTATCCCATCAACATATTCACTTTTGGCAAATTTAGCTCATGAAATTTGAAATTATTTTCAAAAATATTACTCATATATCCAAAATAAAACATGTTGTCAAAAATTTCCTGAAGTCAACTGTCATCAACAATGGATAAAAATAAAAACTCAAAAGCCATACTTCCCAGTCTGCGATGCAACCCTTCCTTCATTGTTGTTGTCACCTTTTGATTTTCCTAAATTTGTTGTTGGCTATGCAGAGCCTTTAGGTCTAATCTCGTTGATCACGTGGGAACAATCGTCCCTCAAATGCATCTGGGAAGACACGGATTTGTCAGAACCATTGGAGAGTGATGAAGGGGAAGCAATGGCTTTTCCCTTGTCAAGGGCATGGTGGGCCTCAATTTTCAATCTCTTGCTAGTATGGGAGGATTGCACTGGTGAGTGGTCAGGGGAAGCTTGGAAAATGGGGTTAATATGTGGGGGAGAAGGAAAGGACAAGTTGGGTAAGCCACGATGTTGGGAGACTGTAGGGTGGACAATCTCCTGCCATACATCATTTTCAGGAACCTCGGGTTGCAATGAGACATGAGGAGGTACATGAATACCGAGGGCTTGCGGGATTTGGAAAGGGGTCCTAGCTTGGACTACTCCCTTCCCAATCCAATTGAAGAATCCGGCCTGAAACAATTGGCCAAGCTCTTGTGAGTCAGCATCAAAATGTATGGAGAACCTTGGCCTTCTTGGGCCTCTATTCCAATTACCTCTACCTCTATTTCCTCAGCCATGGCTACCTTGACTGAAAAAACTCATTACTACATGCATGATTGATTAGCAAATAGTCTTTTAAATAACCATACATGACAACTCTTTAAAATATGAAATAGATTTGGCTCAGCAATGTATCAGACTCATGCAATCCAATCCATACAAATTATTTTATTGTTTATCAATGAGCAAGGGGTGAAAAAGGGTTCTAGGATATGCGATGGGTTTGTATTGAGAGAAACATGATATAATGAGGGGGGGAAAGAACATGGTTACTGCTCAATGAAAACAACAATCAACTGTAAAGCAAACTAATAAAACATCACTGTAATCCAAACAAGACACTGCCACTTTCAACTGCGTTAACACCGAAATTCTCTTGATTGTAATCAATCTCAGAACAAGGAGTGAAAATGAATATGGGAAGGTGATGGGATTTGTAATTAGCGTAAAATGAGATAATGGAAGGGAAAAATAATTATTATTGTTCATAAGATTAATTAAGTGATCCATAAAACATTTTGTGAAAGGAGATGCACCAACCAACAATCATTGTGACCAAATAACCATTACTGTGTATTTTAACTAGTTCATTGTTCATATTCAAATCTCCAACACAGTGTCATCACAAGACAGTATGCACTCCACAAAATATGTAAAGGAGTTCTATTTATTTATCCAATTTATATCTTGTAATAATTCTCAATGTATAAACCATAACTATTTTCACTCATAACCATTTGCACTTTGTTTATCCTCAAAACCAACTACTGCCCACACATTACTTCAATCATCAAATACACTTAGAGTCGTGTTTCAAAATTAACAATGAGATCATATTTTCACTACAATCAGGATTGACATTTTAAAAATGCAATGATATCGTTAAACATATATGGAGGCAGTAAACCAAATCATCCAGATTAAATTGCAAAATCTGAATTGACATTTAAACAGACAGCCAACAACCACCATTTCAACACAAGCTATGAACAGAGTAATTCAATCATGCAATTGTAATTATGTCACTGTATAAGCCCAATTCCATGTGACTCTAAAAATCCAGGCCATCCATCCAACACGACGAGGTATCAACAACATGCCTACCTTCATAAAACCAATAATCGGATTGCCATATAATCGTGCTTAAAAATCTGTGACAATTTCTGAGTGTGGAACCCAAACTATTCATATTATACACATTGCACGGCCACCAAAACACCACGATGCAACATCTCCATTTTACAAAACCAAACACACAGTCACAGTAATAACTCAAACCATCGTGTTGATCCATCAATCTAATACAGTATTGCTTCAGTTTAGTCAAACTGTAATCGACTATGTTGTGTAAACCTCGGGCTTATGCAATCAAACAATCATAAGTATACAATAGATTTAGTTCCTACAGTCATCCTGGTTGCAATAACCATTCAGCCCCCAAAATAAATTAACAGTTACAATGACCATTTATTCATTATGTAAAAACACCAGACCTATGAATGCAATATGTGTGAGCGTTATAAAGTAATCGTAACCAATGCCAAATCAAACATTCAAATAATCTTTAGTGCAAAAATACCAGTGACTATGTATCAACCAACCAATTCACCATTGTCGTAAAAATCAATCGACCTAACAAGGTGTGGAAACCACGCATACCCATGCATCAATTTGAATCGGGGCAATGGCCCTCTCCATTAAACAATATTGAGTCATTCAAAATAAGGAGAGCGAATGTGTAATTTGATTTGTGCAAATAACAATGCAGGGTTTACCATTGTTATAACAGAGGCAGTAACTAGATGCAAAACCAACACAACTATCATATGACCAACTGGGCAATTTTGTATTTAAATTAATCGACAATATATTCAATCCACAATAACCCATAGTAAACTTGACAGGCCCAACAGTCTTCTCTATAAAAATTTAGATTGCAGGGCTAAGGGTTTGTTATGTAGCCAACATAGGGAGAACAGAGCCAACTCCTTGTAATGGTGAAAACTCTGAGGCCAACGGTGCATACATAGAGAGAACCATGACTCATCCATGGATATGTAACAAATCCATGGTAGGGGCCATAACAGAAGGTGAGGCTCTAATTCATCCTGGAAATGTTATTTATTGCACACAGGGTATAACCCTCGTGCTCGTCGATCAAACAACCATAACACTGAGGTGAAGACAAGGCCGAGTAAGAACAGGAAACTCATTTTGTGACCCTTAGTGGTAAAATCAACCAATTGCCAAGTGAACAAAACACAGTGACGCATAATACCTCCAACCATTAAACCCATAAAATCCAAAGACTTGACATATTGATTCAAACGCGTGAGAACATCCATCCAACCAAGACCAACAAATCCCTCCAACTAAACCAACAAAGATCACAGAAAACCCCTATGGTTGTTAATGCCCAGGATGATCACTATGAATTCAAGATTATTGCAGAAAGAACCATCGACGCTTAATTCCAAATCACAATTTTTTACACAATTGCAACACTTCAGGAAAGAACAAACCAATACACCCGAGCTAATAATCATTTCATAACCAGAGAAGACTCATAAATGGCCAAAAAAAATACATACTTGTAATCGAATTCCTTAAAACATGAGTTGGTTGAGCGGTTCTTCTCTGCTAAGTGTTAGGCTATGAAAAAGGTATAAATATCTTCCTTTTTCCCACATTTCATGATATCATCTTGATTGAATTTTCGGTTATTTAGGAGCAAATAGAATAGAAAATGAATAATATACTCTTTTGTGTTATTGATAAAGTTAGATTACATAGATCCTAAATATGATTGGAATTGCCTGGTCTTATTACAAGATTAGTTAAATATTGTCAAACCCAAGATAGAAAATGAAAATTTGAAGATGCGCAAGCTATTGGAGGTTGAGGATTGCATGGCACAAGGCAGTTTTGAAGATGATTGAGTTTCTCGTATTGTAACTTTATAACAGTAAAGAAATCCTGAGGATATCTCGTTCCTCAGGATAGCTTAATTTACCTAGACTATTGTAATATATAAAGGGTAAAATAGACCTTGAAGAGGAGAAGAAATGCATCCAAGAACTCAGAACTTAAACTTGCTATGCATTAGAATTTTTTGTAACATGTACCAGTTATGAAATTAATAAAAGCTTCGAACGGCTTCACCATTTCTATATACTGAATTTCCAATAGCAGTGCTTCTGCGGACCAAGGGCCCAGTCTGAAGGAGCTATTATTCGACCTGTACTTGTATCAGTTCAATTTTTGTTTTGTGATTCGATTCTCTTTTACAATAGTTAAATGAATGCATAAGTGTGTTGATGATTCCATGTCAATTGCAAAAGATAGATGTTCCTGAAGCATTAGATGATTGTTGTTCCAATTTCCATTACTGAGATTTGATGCGTGACAGTTCCTCATAAGTTCACACTTGTTCTTCCTTTCACTTATTTACAATTGTTGTTCCTTTCACTTAGTTTACAATTGTTGTTCCTTTCTGTTAAAATATAGTTGTTATTTATTTCGATAGAATTACAATTGCTATCCCTTTTCAATTAGATTACAGTTCATGTTTCTTTGCATAGGTAGGGTAATTTGCCTTTTCCTTTCCAGCAATTTGATTCATAGCAATAGCTAATTCTGAAAGTCTGTACTTAGATTCAATTATTGCTTTTACAATGAATTCAATAGGTTAATTAGTTCTTTTCCATTACACGGCTTTAGATTTCAATTCCTAGAATTTTTAATGAATGTTTGAGGAACTTGATTGTTGATAAACTTAGATATGTTTTAACTACACGATTTTAGCCTCTATAAGCTATCTGCATAGACTTTACCAATGTTCTTTGAGATAAAGGACGAATCCTTGGGTTGATAAATTAATGTTAAACTAAGGTTGTTTTAGACATCTTTAGAGCCCAACATTTTGGCGTCGTTGTTGGGGAAGAATGTCAAAGGTAGCATAGATTGTGCCTCTGGAGGACTGGGTATTGAAGACGGAAGGTAAGAACCTACGTAGGTGATAAGTAATATGCTTATGCCAGTGCCTACCTCCAGCTGACACAAAAAGAGGTAGCATAGGTGTTTTTTTTTTCTTTCTTGATTTTTTTCTTTTTTTTCGTTGTTGTGTGAACTGTGTATGACTAAGAAGAAAGATTTTGAAAAACCAAAACCCCCACCAAAAATTACCAAAGACCAGGGCTCGGTGCTCCCTAGAAGAAGAACTTTCATAGACGACATCATCCGAAAAGCAGAATCTCAAGCTTCGTTTGGACCTAGAAAAGGATCTACCCGAATCCCTCAAGTGGCAGTTTCACCAACTGCAGCCCATGTTGATATCCATAGCAAAACTGAAGGGACTGAGCAAATCTTTCAGAGCATAGATCTTCCACCCCTCGACCCTTTAGAAGAGGGAAACTCTTGTAATCTGGAGGAAGGAGAAGGAGAAACCAGTGGGATAGCCGAGATAGACCCACCAACTGACCCTGAATATCCTATGAAAGAAGAAGGAATACCCGAAATCCCAGATAGAGGAAGTGAAATTAAATCCCCTAGAGGATCAGATAACCAACCAATTCAAATAAAGTACCCGGATCAAGAAATCCCTGAAGATTTCTGGCATATTTTCGATCAAATGGCACAACCAAATCCACAATGTCCCCAGACTTCCACTTTGGAATATCTGATAGTTGATCCAATCGCCAATGCCCCCATGAAGGCAATTCCCCTACAAAACCTGCCAACCTTTCATGGATTAATCTCAGAAGACCCAAACGCATTCTTATTTGAATTTGATTTCCTATGTAGAGGGTATGATTACACCTCTGAACCCCAAAAACTAAAATTCTTCGCCTCCACTCTGAAAGGAGAAACTCTATGCTGGTTCATGGGATTGGGAGGGGGGACTATAAACTCATGGGATGAAATGAAACAGGCCTTCTTGACAAAATATCAGGATTATTATAGAACTAGAGACTTAAAAGATGAAATCTTTCAAATGGCTGCAAAAGAAAATGAATCATTAGAAGAATATGTCGAGAGATTTCAATATAATTTACAAAGATCACCCTATGGCACGTTACCAGGTGAATTTCTTAAGAAAACTTTGATTAAGGGTATGAAATATGAATGGGTAGAAATGTTGAATTTAATGGGGAAGGGTGATATTTGTCAAGAGGCTTATGACAACATCGTCCTACTGTGCATCAGGTGCTCTAGAGGAAGTTCACGGACCAGATCAGGGATACGGATCCCATCACCAGAAATAGCAATATTACCAGCGGGGGTGTTACACAAGATGAAGTCGGTAATCTCTTAGAAAACTTCAAAACAGATATTTTGAGCACTCTGACTACACAATTGGATGTATTGCAGGCCAAACAGAAGAAAATAGAAGTAGAACAAACGTTGGTCGTATTTTGCCACAGGTGCAGAAGGAAACATGGTCCAAGGGATTTCCCTTTGGACGTGGTTCGGGTTTGTGCTATCTACGCAAAATATCACGACACGGAACAATGTCCATCGCTTCCTGGACTGAAATTTGTCTTTAGAGAAGTAGAAGAAGAAACATAGTCGTTATATCGGATGGCCCAGTGACGTCAATGGCAGAATTGGCCTCCAAAAACACTACAGGACCCTTCTTCTTTCCTCTCTGGATTATATAATCAACAGCAAGCTTCTGGTAGCACATGGCAGGGTCATTCATTTACTAATCAGAACTAGCAACCCCAGCAATACCCACCTGCAAATCCCAATTGGAAAAACTAGCCCACTGCAAATCCTCCATGGAAGAATTAGTCAACCACAATTTCTACTTGGCCTCACTCACAATATCCCACCTCATATTGGCAAAACTCAAATAACAACATCTACCCTTCACAGTGGCCCAACATGAATACCCAAAACCCAAATTGGAATCAGAGTTGGCAGCACCCCATGGGGAAAAACAACCAACCCATAGGGATGGCCCCTCAAACTCATCCTATGCTACAAGCACCACTCCAATTGCCTCAAAATCCTCAATCAAAATTGCGCCCTCAACTACCATCCTAGCCTCACCCAAATCCAAATAACAGACCGACACATCTCGTCCAGATTATGGGGAATGGGGAAGGAGATACCATCTCGGTAGGGTGCAGCGAATTACGGTTGAGATCGGAACGGATAATCTCTCCTGAAGAAAATAACTTTTTTCAAGAACAGGAGAGTCGAAAACAACCAACAATAACACCTTTGACTATGGTAATAACAGAAGAAATCGAGCAAGGGGGGAAAACAGTTGAACCACAAGATCCTGATAAGGATGCAACGCCCTCCCCTCCATTCCCTAAAAGATTGATGATAACAAAACCGGATGTATATCCCAACTTCGACATAGTAGGGGAAATCAAGAATTTATATATTAAGATTCCACTCCTACAAGCTCTCCAGGACATTCCAATCTACGTAAAAATGATCAAGGAGCTATGTGGGAGAAAGCCCATAGGAAAAATTAAAAATCCATCATCAACAATATGTGTGGTAGGAGCCTTGTCTGATCTAATTTTAGGTAGACAAGAACCGGTCAAATATGCAGATCCAGGGAATCTCATAGTGACAGTTCAAATCCAGGGTTGTTCTTTCCAAAATACACTAGTAGATTTGGGAGTAGCCATCAACATCCTGACTATGGAAACCTGCAATACCCTGGGTTTTAACTCCTTAGAACCCACTGCAGTAATGATGCAGTTGGCAGATCGATCGGTAGTTCACACATTACATGATGTAGCCATCTTCGTCGACTCTTGGGAATATCCAGCAAAATTCCTCATCATCAACCCACGAAGTGGACTTGAAGGGCATCCATTAATACTGGGCAGGCCATGTCTTGCAACAGCAGATGCATATATAGGATGTCGAGCAGGTAATATGACAATCACTAGAGGGGGTATCACAAAGAATCTCATTTTATATCCTCCTACTAATCCAAGTCCAACTTTTGTATATCCACAATTGCCACCACCGCAACACCCAGAGAGGGATTTATGAGCCCCTCTTACACAGGAGGAAGACCTCAGACTTAAAAACCAGCTAGAGGATGACGTAATCAGTGGGTTTATCAATAGTCCAACCACCATGAACAACCCGACTTGTCAGATGCTCCAAGTTGTTCTAGATTGTGAAGCACAAGGAGACCTGCTGGAAGATTTAATGGAACAATAAATTCCAGCTACAACGGTTCATAACAGAAAACCCGTCAAGATTGCACCAAGTAGGTATCTAAACATCAATGCCAATTTATATGAACAACAACAACAAAAGCTAATTCAGGTCCTCTCCAAATACCAGCAAGCTTTTGCATGGGAATATTCTGATATGAAAGGGATTGATCCGCAACTCTACACACACCACATTTATGTTGAAAAATATGTCCGGCCAATCCGACAACCACAGAGAAGGTTGAATCCTCACCTTAGGGATATCGTTAAAGAAGAATTACAAAAGTTGTTGGACATAAATTTTATATATCCCATCTCAGATAGTCGGTGGGTTTCCCCATTAGTGATCGTCCCAAAGAAAAATGGGAAATGGAGAATCTGTGTCGACTACAGGGAACTTAACAAAGCCACTCAAAAAGACCACTTCCCTTTGCCTTTCATTGACCAGGTCCTGGATACTTTGGCAAGAAAGAAATTATTTTCTTTCTTAGATGGTTTTAGTGGGTACAATCAGATTCAGATTGCCCTAGAAGATCAAGATAAAACTACATTCACATGCCCCTGGAGCACTTTTGCATACAAAGTATTACCCTTTGGAATTTGTAACGCTCCAACCACTTTCCAAAGGTCCATTCTGATCATATTCAATGATCTGATCCGTGAAGGGCTTGAATTCTATATGGATGATTTCACTCCTTATGGCGACGACTTCGATCAAGCATTGAATAACCTAGAGAAAATACTAGAGCGGTGCATTACGACCAAGTTATGTTTAAGCCACGAAAAGTGTCACGTGATGATGACAGAAGGTGTGGTACTAGGGAATTATATCTTTGCAGATGGAATTAAGGTAGATCCAACAAAAATAGAGGTAATCCTTAATCTACCTACACCACACACACAAACTGAGGTACGTAGTTTCCTTGGCGCTTCAGGATACTATCGTAGATTTATGGAAAATTTTGTAAGAACCGTTGCACCTTTACATGCTTTGACTGGTAATGTAGAGTTTCAATGGTCTGACAAGTGTGATGTGGCATTTGTAGGACTCAAGAAGTTGATCTCGATAGCACCGATGCTAAGGGGACCAAATTGGAACATACCATTTCACATCTCCACCAATGCATCAGATATTTCCATATGCATTGTCCTTGGATAGGAGGAGGACAAGAAACCCTACGCCATCTATTTTATTAGCAAAAATCTCAATCCAACTGAACTTAATTAAACAATAACAGAGAAAGATTTTTTAGTTGTTATACATGCCATCAATAAATTTCATCATTATATAACAGGCTATCCGGTCATTCTGTATACTAATCATTCTGTTATTAGATATCTAGCTAATACACCAATTACTAATGGATGGGTCACTCGATGGTTGTTAGTATTGCAGGAATTTGATATCACCATCAAAGATCGACCCGGGAGAGAAAACTTTGTCGCAAACTTCCTATCCCGCATACCCAAAACAAATGACTCCTTAACAATTAAAGATCAATTTCTAGACGAGCATTTCTTTGTCGTTACTACAAATCCACCTTGGTACATTGATGTGGCAAATTACCTGGCAGCGGGAAGATTACTGGCACATATTTCATCAAGGGAAAGAAAATTGATCGTCCAGCATAGCGCACGATTCGCCTGGATCGGAAGATATCTCTTCCATACACGAGCCAATCTCCAAATCCGTAGATGCGTAAGAGACGACGAAATCTACAACATGCTTAAGACCGGACATGATGAGCCCTGTGGTGGGCATTTTGCAGATCGCAGGACTGGACACAAAATTTTGCAGATGGGATATTATTGGCCCTCAATATTCAGAGACGCAAAGAAATATGTCCAGGCCTGTCATAGTTTTCAACGGATGGGAAAACCAAGTCAGGCTGATGAAATGCCTTTGAAAGCACAAGTAGTTGTGGAACCATTTGAGAGATGGGCACTAGACTTCATTGGCTCCTTCAATCCAAAGTCAAATCAGAAAGCCTATATTCTAGTCGCAACAGACTACATGACTAAATGGGTAGAGGCAGAAGCCTTACCAAATGCAACAGAAGAAGAAGTCATCAAATTTATTTTCAAATTATTTGTACGCTATGGACTATCAAGAGAAGTAATTACTGATGGGGGGTCACAATTTATAGCTCATAGAATCACCACCACCCTGGATAATTATCATATCAAACAAGGAATTACTTCTTCGTACCATCCACAAGAAAATGCGCAAGTGGAAAGCACCAATAAAGTCTTAGAGGCAATCCTGACAAAGACTGTCTCAATAAACATACAGAATTGGGCTTTGGAGCTCCCAAATGTCTTATAGGTGTACCGCACAACACAGCGTAACACCACTGGCTACTCTCCTTATCATCTAGTCTATGGAAAAGAACCCATCTTTCCAATCGAGTTTGAAATCAAGACTCTAAGGATGGCCCAGGAAATTAGATTGGATCTTACAAAATAACATAAACAGCGCCTTCAGCAACTCAACTAACTGGATGAAGCACGTATGTCTATTGTAGAGCACACGACTGTTATTCAACAATAGAGAACAACCTGGCACGACAATCATATCAAGAAAAAAATCATTTAAAAAAGGTAATTGGGCGCTCCTCTATGATTCCAGATTCCAGGATTTTTCGGGAAAATTACAGACACGGTGGCTAGGACCATACAAAATCAATGAAGTCCGTGATAATGGCACAATCACGTTAAGAACCATCGATGGGTCCGGATCTCCATTTCAGGTCAATGGACACCGGCTACGACTTTATCATCAGCCGCCCTCAAAAGAATCTTTTTACCAGGAAGTAACTAAGGATCCTATCGTTCAAATTGTGGTTGGCTGGGAAGGTAATCCAGCCATCCCAACACCATAAATGTTGAATTTTGTTGACATTGTACATACTGTATATAATTTTTATTTTTATTTTTTTGTAGCTTTTATTCAGATCTTTTTTTTTACAGTCATTCGAGAAAATCATAACTAGAGAGGATAACTGTAAATGAACTCATTTAGCACGCTTTTCTGTTTTGAAACTCCTTCTTCATCCCATCACCCAAACCCTATCTTTCGCAGAGAAACGAATGTGTCATGGTTCAGCAGCAGCAATTGGGTAACTATAACGAAATTCATAACATTAACAAACCATCCACTACTTAATTTTTAAATAAACCAACTCATAAAGGAATTTAGTTGATGACTAATCAACCTTGACTTCAACCAAAATACATTTCCAGGTTTCTAAAAATTACCTATTTAGATGGTTAAAAACCTAACAATTGTTGTTCCTTTTGCGCTCATGTTGTTCCTTTGAACGGAACAATTGTTGTTCCTTTTGCGCGCCTCCTGTTCCTTTGAATGAAACAATTGTTGTTCCTTTTGTGCACCTATTGTTCCTTTGAACGGAACAATTGTTGTTCATTTTGTGAGCCTGTTGTTCCTTTGAACGGAACAATTGTTGTTCCTTTTGCACGTCTTTTGTTCCTTTGAACGAAACAATTGTTGTTCTTTTTGCACGCTTGTTGTTCCTTTGAACAGAACAATTTTCGTTCCTTCCCTACATTCCTAATAGAACGCTAAACCATTCCTTTGGGGTACAACTTCCACCGAACAATTTTCACCAGCATTATTTCCAACGATCTATCATTATTTTGTGGACTATCTCCCATACCTTATCAAATTGTTTTTTTTAATTACTTTCTTCAAAATATCTTAAACTTTGTTCATAACCTATAACCACCATAATTTGTTTATTTTCCCTTATACATACAAATACACTTAAATGATATCTCACCCTTATAATTAATAAGGAGTCTAAGGCACACTTTTACTTGGCATCCTTACACTTCTTCATGCCATCCCTTACTCTTAAGGAGTACATGAGCCTCCCTTCATACACTAAAAAAAACAAAACAAAAAAAATCAATAAAATTTCTTTCTTTTCCCGCAAAGAATAGGGGGTCTCATCACAAGCCAACCTAGCACGATCATAGGATAATAACCTAAGCGACATTCCCACTATGGCTACCACACCAGGGCAATGGCCTTTGACATTTCCTCGTCAAAGGACAAGAGGTCTCATCACGAGCCGGCTTGTTCACCTAAGTTACAATCTAGTGAGTAGCATTATCACCATCTGGCTATCAAACAAGGATAATGGTCTTTTTAGGGAAATATATAATTTTTTTCAAAAAGCATAGGGGGTCTCATCATGATCCAACCTACCACGATCATAGGATAATAACCTAAGTGACATTCCCACTATGGCTACCACACCAGGGCAGCCTTTGACATTTCCTTGTCAAAGGACAAGAGGTCTCATCACAAGTCGGCTTGTTCACCTAAGTTACAATCTAGTGAGTGGAATTATCACTATCTGGCTACCAAACCAGGATAATGGTCTTTTCGAAAGAAAAAAAATGATTCAAATAATCAGGGATATGGGCTCATCTAAGGGTTAAAAGGAAACCCTGTCGAGGCTATGGATGCCTATTGGTAACAGTGGCTCTGCCTATGGTATGGAAATTTACCTTAAATTCCAAGTTTATGTGTATCTCTCGATCTCCTTCACTCAATAACGAGGCTATCATTTCGGTTGTATTCAATAAAACGGAAACGACACAACATTATGATATGTGGGAGATTATTTAAATGAACAGATTTAATTTATTTAGTGTATGTATCCTTAAATCATTATTTTGAGTATAGGTATATTTCAATTCCACAAAAGAGAACTAACATTTAATGATTACCGTTAAAATATGTTGCTTGAAAATAAATCATTGATCCCCATTGGCGGCGGCAGTACAATCATTACCTATCACCATCAATACCTACACTCATTACTCTCCCCTACGCTGACGGTCAAGGTCGACCTTTACATTAATGAGGGGAGTGGACGCTCGGCACGCTTCTCGACACAGATAGTAATGACTGTAATAAATATCCACATTTGTGAACATTTGTTGTCTCTACTATTTTCTATTTTCGGTAATTTTTCCTCTGAGCTAGTCTAACCAAGTCTACTACCAGGAACGATAGTCGTCCACATTTTCTCACAAAATGTGTGGAAGAGGTATGTGCAGGGAGACAACTTTACTACAGGTTACAGAGCAAGCAAGAGATATCCTGCACCGGTTGGGGTGGACGGAGTACTTCAACCGTCTGCAAGGATATGACACGAATGTCACGATTGAATTCTTTCAAAATCTGCAGAGAGAAGTCTCTATGGTGCAAGGCATACAAATCTCAGTCACTCCGGAAATATTAGCAAAGGTCACAGGCCTCCCTAACATGGGTATTCAGTGGACAGGAAGATACACAGCACTGAAGGAAGCTGTGGAAACTTTCACAGACCCTGGGGAAGAATTGGATAAGAAAGGAAAAGGACTTAATCCCAGTACCCTCAGAGAACCATGGAAGGATTTGGCAGGGATAATTCAGTGGTACATTGCCTGTGATGGACGATATGACATAATTCGACCTTGCCACCTCAAATTGTTGGCAACCTTAAAACAACGGTTAGTACTTAATTTACCCTTCTTTCTGAATGCCATATTACATGAGGTTGCTTTAAGAACATAGAAATCCAAGGACCCTGTTGTTGTTATCAGTCACCATAGATTAGTTAAACTGATAACAAATAAAGCATTGAGTCAAACTTAATTGACCTGGGATAACCTGATTGAGGCTAATAAACCTCCACAACTGGAGCAGCCTGAATTATGCCACGAAAACCCACCACAAGAAATTGAAGATAGACATGTAGAGGAGATTACTGCCCAAAGAGAAATCCCATCTCCTCAAATCAAGGCTAAGGTAGACCCTGCTCAAATCACAGAGGCCCGGACCTCAAAGACACAACCAATAATGAAAAAGAGGAAGAGAGCAACAATTGCTCCTAAAACCATTATTCAGACAAGAAGAAGAAGCAGGTGAATTCAGAAAACGACTGAAGAAATTCAGGGTACAACAGAATAGCCTGAATAACTTCAGAATTCTACAAAACACGCTCCACGAGAGAATGTTCAATAAATTGGGCAAGCAAAACAGACCTTACAAAGGAATGAGTAAGAAGACACCCAACCGACATTGGAGCACTTGACAGAACAATTTTTGAAGAGCTATGAGGTAGAAATGGCCAAGGTTTTGGGAAGCTTGGGAACCTCAATTGATAAGGGCACAAATAATATAGAAGAATGCCCAGAACAAGCCTCCTCTTCAAAACCAGATGAATATTTTCCTGATATTGAAATGACCTTTCCAGAGGACACAGCACATGAAGAAATTAATTTTGAAACAAGAAGCCCTCTTGGACAGGAAGAACATTTGGAAGGAACAGAGAATCACCCATCTGCTCCGTAGAACGAAGAAGCCCTTGATACCTCTCATAAACAAAAATCAGCAAAGAAAATTAGAAAGTTAAAGAAAGAAAACAAATTGTTGAAGAAAAAGGCTAAGAAGGCTGAAGTATTAAAGCAGAAGGTGGGAAAACTCAAGGAGATTATTAAGGAATTGAGGAAACAGTTAGAACCAGTAGATAAGGCCCACAGAAGAAAGAAAAAAAAAAGGGCCAGAATGCAAGGAAGAAATCCTCTTCCTAAAAACGCAGTCAGTACAAATTCTGTAGGGATACAGACAGACCCTGAAGAAATAGTAGTAGAAGAAACAGTAGCTCAGAACGAGGAGGTAATTCCTCTAGAAACGCAAGAAAATATGACAACTACAGAAGCAATTGATGTTGAGGTGCAGATAGACACCCTGGTATTAGAGGAAATAGCTCAATTCCTTGAGCAGAATGCTACCATCAGGAGATTGGAGGAAGAATTGATGCAATCTCAACAAACCTTGGTTCAAAACAAAAATGAATTACTAATTATGGAAAAACACCGGGCACTCCAGTCCCAGAAACAAAGTCCTATTGTGGACAGGCTGGAAGCAGAGATTACATAGGCCTAGCAAGCATTAATTCAATCCAGGGAAGAGATGGGCGCTATGGAAGAATACCAAGTATCCCAATCTCAAGCACAAGGTATCACCATTGATAAACTAAAAGCAAAGCTTACACAGGCCTAGCGAGCATTGGCTCAATACCAAGATGATATGGTCACTAAGACTAAACATCAAAACATTGTTAAACAACTGAAGGACATGACAGCAACAGAGAGTGAGACATATGCCACACTCACCAGAGCCCAAGAGAAGGTGAAAAAGGTGCAAACTCAATTGGAAAAATCTTTGGAGCAAATCAAAGACATATGTGATGTCTACTCTGATGCTATTAATTCCAGAGCCCCTACCACCAATTACACTTTATTCTTGCTAGAATGATATATGTTATTGAGAGTGAAGGCCATCAGAGCAGGTAAACCTATTTTATTTGCCACTGTGCCTGAGTTTATCTCATGTTTCAGAGAGCAGGACGAAAAGGTACAATAATTTTTATGTGAATTGTACTTTCATAATTTCATTCTGGAAGAAAAAAGGGAAGATAACCTTGGCCCATTCATAGGTGACATACAATTTCAGGCATTTCTGTCATTTACTCAGAACCAAGTTAGGTGGGGAAAAGCTCATAAAACCTTATTAAAGAGGGAAACTCAGCTAGATCTTTGGGTTAGGGGAGAGCCTCCAAAGTCCTTTCCAGCCATTATGCGACATAAAACTTTTATGAAAAGAGGGGGGGTCGCAGACTCCTTAGCCCCTATCCATCTACAGGTTATACACTCTGGTATCACTCGTCTTAGAGAGCTTAAGGAAGAATCCCTTGCTGCTTCTAAACTGAGATGGGATGCATCCTCCAATGAGGTGAAGAGTAGGGAACCCTTTGGATACTGGAATTTCTTTATAACTACCTTCAAAATAGAAAGGTATTCTCGATTGCTCCAAAAGGAAGGACCTGCTTGCATTGGGTGTAGATGTAATCCCCCTATCATCTGGTTTCCTCCAGAGAGTTACCAAAGAGATTACCAAATTAATAAAAAAAAGGGAGGATGTTTCTTTTGGAGAACTCAAAAGAAGCAATGGGTTCAGAAGACCTAGTGAACCAACCTTTCCACCTTGCAGCATTACTGCTTTACATGTAAGATCTCAGCTTGCATGAGGACATGCAAGAAGGTAAGCTCGGGGGTATGTTAGGCTATGAAAAAGGTATAAATATCTTCCTTTTTCCCACATTTCATGATATCATTTTGATTGACTTTTCGGTTATTTAGGAGCAAATATAATAGAAAATGAATAGTATACTCTTTTGCGTTATTGATAAAGTTAGATTACATAGATCCTAAATATGATTGGAATTGTCTGGTTTTATTACAGGATTAGTTAAATATTGTCAAAACCAAGATAGCAAAGGAAATCTTGAAGATGCGCAAGCTATTGGAGGTTGAGGATTGCATGGCGCAAGGCAGTTTTGAAGATGATTGAGTTTCTTGTATTGTAACTTTATAACAGTAAAGAAATCCTAAGGATCTCTCGTTCCTCGAGATAGCTTAATTTACCTAGACTATTGTAATATATAAAGGGTAAAATAGACCTTGAAGAGGAGAAGAATTGCATCCAAGAACTCAGAACTTAGACTTTCTATGCGTTAGCAGTTTTTGTAACATGTTGTACTAGTTATGAAATTAATAAAAGCTTCGAGCGGTTTTACCATTTCTATATACTAAATTTCCAATAGCAGTGCTTTTGCGGACCAAGGGCCCAATCTAAAGGAGTTATTGTTCGACCCGTACTTGTATCAGTTCAATTTTTGTTTTGTGATTCGATTCTCTTTTACAATAGTTAAATGAATGCATGTGTGTTGATGATTCCATGTCAATTGCAAAAGATAGATGTTCTTGAAGCATTAGATGATTGTTCCAATTTCCATCACTGAGATTTGATGCGTGACAGTTCCTCATAAGTTCACACTTGTTGTTCCTTTCACTCAGTTTACAATTGTTGTTCCTTTCTGTTAAAATATAGTTGTTATTTCTTTCAATAGAATTACGATTGTTGTCCCTTTTCAATTAGATTACAGTTCCTGTTTCTTTGCATAGGTAGGGTAATTTTCCTTTTTCCTTTCCAACTATTTGATTCATAGCAATAGCTAATTCTGCAAGTCTGTACTTAGATTCAATTACTACTTTTACAATGAATTCAATAGGTTAATTAGTTCTTTTCCATTACACAACTTTAGATTTCAATTCCTAGAATCTTTAATGAATGTTTGAGGAACTTGATTGTTGATAAACTCAGATCTGTTTTAACTACACGATTTTAGCCTCTATAAGCTATCTGCATAGACTTTGTCGATGTTCTTTGAGATAAAAGATGAATCCTCGGGTAGATAAATTATTTTTAAACTAAGGTTGTTCTAGACATCTTTAGAGCCCAACACTAAAAAATCATAGCATAACCACAGCAGCAAAGTCGAACAATAGCTCGACTAGGGTGGTGGTTAACGGAAGGAGTAAGGGTGACGTGCAGTAAATGCACGTCACCTCCACCCACAATCAATTAAATTCAATAGTACTTGCCAACAAGTTCTTCATTAACACCATTAATCAAACCATGTATCGAAACCATCACCTCATTAAAAGCCAATAGCGCGACCATCATATTCCTTAACTTATGCCATACATAAAACAATCACATATCATATAACATAGTCAAATCGCATAACCATTAGTGCCTATTTCTTTATCAAAATGTGCCACCCATCTCATCCATCCAAATATACCATATTCATATTACCAATAAAACTCAATCAAATCGCATAGCTATTACTTGCTAGATAGGATTTAAATAAATTTAATCTTTCATGCATGTAGTATAGCATAACTCAAAATCTTCCCCTTGCAATTGTTGTGTTGTTTATTTTTCTTTTTTTTTCTTTTTTCAACTGTCTTTCATCTATGTGGTAAAATTGCAGGGTTAGATCCATTTTCTTTTGCATTTGTTATACTGTTTTTGTCTTCCTCAAAACTGTATTTTATGTGTTTTCACTAACATGTTTGTTGTGCAGGTGTCACAAGAATAGATAGCAATAATATCAATGAATAGCATAGGTTGTAGTAACATAAGGAACCAACACTTCATAAGCTCAAATCATAGCCAATAACAAAAAAAAATCATCAACCATGTAAGTCGTGACGCACATCATCACAACATCAAATATGAACAAATTTGATCTTCAATAGTTCAAGGGGGTCCCACCTACTAGTATTATTTAGTTTTATAATAATAGGATTTAGCAACACTTTGCTTGCAAAACTTCGTTGACGATTTTAATCGTCAACAATGTAGAGATAACTATTTCACCCAGCATGTCGTAATTGTTGGCAGCCAACAATTCTGTCGAATTTTATCATAATTAATAATCATCACAAAGAGATAAAATCTTTCTGTAGCTGCCTCCTCCTTACATTTATAAAAATTTATGTCTTTTGGCTTCAAGGCGATTTATTGGGCTAACTTATTTTATGAGTTTTTAGTTTAGATTATGTTTGTTTTGTTTAAATTTCATGACTGCAAGTATGAAATTCAAACAAAAACTTGGCTTGGGTAATCATTCTACAGTCTATGTTTTTCTTCTTTTCTTTTACCAAAGAGATTACACTTTAAGGGAACTTATATGTTGCTAAGTTTAAGTTTCATAAGCTCATTGATTAATTGACTGCCACATTTTTTTATGTATTATGGGATTATCTATGGTTGATTGTATGGTTTGATTATTTGATATCCATAATCGTGTTGCAACCTTGGATTAACAATTGATATATGCTCTTTTCTCTATTAGTCATATCGCTTTCATGTCACTTGGTACAGGTCTGATGTACCCACAAATACACCTCATCCTGTTGTCATGTAAATTTAATGATCCTCATTCACTATTCAAATTAGCATTTGATAATGGTTGGGGTTTATTCCTCATTGTGTGTAATGGCTCATAGGTTTGTGCGTCCTCTGGTTTTCTTTCACTCCAAAATTAAATCACCAAACATGATAATCACCCAAGTTCGTAGGTATCGAGTCGTTTCAATTTTCACAGACCCTTCCTTATTATTTGTCTACTGAAAGACGAAGTCTCTCTCTCGTGGTGTCTATTGTATATGTTTGGCAGTAACCATGGCCCTTGTGGTTTGAATCGAACCTAATGTTTGTCAGACCCTTCTTGCCCACGACGATGCCATAAATGATTTGCAAGCTCACGGTTGGGATATCTTCATCCGGAAATTCGAAGGTTATAACCTGGCGGTCGCACATGCCTTTGCTCAAACTTTTGATGAGTTTATAGCCAAAGTGCAGGATGTGCAATTGGAGGTCACAGAGGACTCTATAGCCCAGGCAACAGGACTGTCACAGGAAGGCGAAAAATCATTCAAAAATGTTAAACTAGAAGACATGTCTTGGAGCCTGTTCATGGTCTCTTAGAAATTTACATGTTTCCCTAAAGGTATTCCTATTACCCTCTTGAAACCCCGATAACACGGTCTTATTTTGATTTTGAAACAGTTTATAATGTGCGAGGGCAGGTATGGTTTAGTATTTTTATACCACATCCGACTATTGATGTTGTTCCTAGGGTTTAAGCTAAACATGTTGCTCTATTTGTTGATGAGCCTGTATAAGATGTCAAAACGTTATAAGAAATAGAGCTTGAACCCTATGTTGAGCCTCTTTTATCACGGGCTTATAAGAATTCTATTGCTATCTTATCTATCTCAAATTGGGGACACTTGGGAAAGCTTCCTGAGTCGAAACAATTTTGCCCAATCCGAGAGCACAGTGAACTCACATTTAAATGTAAACCCCAATCCTGATAACCCCATGACCGAGAGTCAAGGTTTTGATTCACATAATGACTGTGAACTTAATGAACCAAATTTTGTTGCTTTGCAAACCCCCTTGGGTAAAAAATCACGATGTATTTTTTCACCCAGAAAATCATTAGAAGAGGTAGTGGATGTATTAAAAGAGAAGGTTTCTCCTGCTCTTGCTAATGAACTGAATCGAGGCTTTAGTGACAAACCTACTGCTAAGAAAAATTGTAAAAGCAAGAAATAGGATAACTCATATTTGAGTTTTATGAACAAGAGATCTGGCCGATTGATATCCAGGAGTCTGAGAAATCGAAAGCAGGATCATTTGACCTTGATCTCAGTGATTGAGGTCAATGATCACTGCTCCAATGACAAGATCAAGGATTTTCTTGCACGAGAAGATACGGATAATCAGTGTCTCGGGAACGAAACTACTGGTCAAGATATGCAATACGACTTTGTCTCTAGACTAACTTTGTTTTTGAAAGGCCAAGAGGGCTTTGTTGGCATAGGCCATGACTTGAAACAAGCCACAGGAAGGGTCGAAGCACCCATTGCTGAGTACACTAAACCTCGGCATGCTATAGCACCGGTACATTGTGACAATTGTTTGGACTGGGTAGAACGTCATTACAAGGACATACCATATTTACAGGTACAATTAAAACATCTGGCTGCTCACAATTCTCTGTTTGAACGAGAAAATCAAAAGTTGAAGGCAAGCATGGATCGGGCAAATAAATTGCCCAAAAGATCCGGTAGTATAATTATCAAAAATGCAACTAACTTCAATGTCATCATTAATTCAGAACTATCCTACCCTTCACTGTCTAATTTCTAAAATGGTAAAAGTTGTTTTTTATTTTATTTCATTTTATTCTGTTATGAAAGTCAGCTAGGAAGATTTAGTTTTGATTTTCTTTGTTAATATAAGACTAGCTACAGAATCTCACGATTTTGTAGCTAATCTATTTCTTAATGTTAGTTGGCATTATTTTCTGAATATCAATTTTGTTTTGTTATCTGCAGAAAAATGATAATTATGGTGCTATTTACATGGAGAAACCATCTTGTATCAAGCGTGGTATAGTTCAGTAATTTCTTTCTTTTATTTGATAAAACTTTGTTATTATGTAATAATTTTTGATAAACCAACCCCTACAGGGATGGTTTCATGTTGTACTAATTTTGTAAAACAGTCTATTTTTTGGGGATTGCACTCTATCTTGCATGATAAGAGTTTGTTAATCCAAAACTAGTTTAAATAGTGATCATTGTTAGTGGTGAAGACATTTTTTGTTCAAATACATTATGGACATGTGATTTTGAAAACTGATATGGAGAAACTATTCACGATTGGCTTTAGACCTGTGTGATGCTTATTCCATTATGTTCTTTTATTACCTCGATCTTATGATATATTATTATGTTTGATGCAGTGTTAGCCTTGTCATCCTATGGTGTTTCATAATGTTAAGTATTTAAGATGTTGTCTATAATTTGTTATTCCATTTAGTATCTGTGATCAATTTGTCATTTGATTATTAACGATTTATTCTAGATATTAAATGATGAATTATATTAATACTGTGAATTGAGTTTCCTTTCATTCCAAGTCATTGATTATCATAAGATCACCAGGTCTTTTACAGTTATCATTATGTTGTTATATTCTCACTCCAATACATCAAACGCTTCTTTGAATTTATTCTGGGAGTACTAGTATTGTTCTGTCACAGGCTTCCCTCACATGCAGGACAGTTAAGAGCTCAAGAAGATAAACTCAGTTTAATCGATTAGTTACAAGTTAGTTTGCTTGTTATTTAGTTAAATTATTTATTAATGAAATAAGGATAGCATGAATTAGCTTTCACTGTTTATGTATTGTTATTTCAATTATGTTTGCTTAGTATTCATTAATTTTAGACCTTTAAACATTTAAAAAAAAAAAATGTATGTGCTTTCTTTATCTCTTTTAGAAACACTTTTAAGAACATTTATTTCGCAAGATGTCAAGTAAATCTTGCAAACTGTATATAGACAGTTTATAATCATATGCACATATTTATGTTTTTATCTGAACACACTTGTAATTACTAAACATATATTCTTAGTATCATAGATTTTAGATTAGTTTCATTTCTTTTATTATTTTTAGGACTTTAGTTGGCCAACGGAGCCATTAAACCCGCCGAGTCATTTCATTCCAAACGGCTTGGGTTATTTAAACAACCCGTGTCCGGATTTGACCTTCGTGTATCACTTACGCCTGTCAACATGACCTTGCCAAAGTTTATTTTGCTTCTCAAGAAAAGTTGTCTCTACTAAACTAGGCACAATACAACTACACGACACAATACAACTACAAGCATGTAAGTCATTTACAAAATAGAAGCAAGTGATTGTGATGGTAGAATGTGTCTTACTTAGATTGAGTCTAATCAATTTATGCCTTTCAAATAATTGTATAATGTGAAGAAGTTGAATAATGTTAATATTAAAAACCAACATTAATATGCACCAAGATATTTCTAGTTATTAAAAGATGTATATTTGGTGCATTTGGACAAAGAAGCAACCCACTTCTTAAAATTATGATAGTCTAATAATTTTATGAAAGATAGTCTGATAATTTTATGAAACTTGTAGTAAGATTTATGGAACTTGTAGCAAGATGACAACGTCCATGTTTTATACACATTTAGTATTAATTCTTTTTTATAAAAATCAATTCAGTAGTCTCAAAAAAAATATACTTATTAGTTTACATATTTAATTACTGACAGTATACTTGTTGAAAACTTCAAATTAATCAATATTTTAATTAAAAATATACAATGTGAGTGTGAGATTTAACCATAAGAAAATATTATTCACTCCACAAATTAAAAGCCGGAATTAACACAGATAACCCTCGGTCATGTCATTCTACATAGGTTAATCATTAAGAGGAAGGATTAACACAAATTATTCATTAACCTGTTTAATCTGCAGATTGTCAGGTATAAACTAAATGATGGCAATCAGGTATAAACTAAACTATGCTGCTCATAAACTAAACTATGGCGAGCAGCAAGATCGTCTCTAAACCTGCTTGCCAGGTATAAACTATGGCGAGTAGCAATATGGTGGGCGCCAAGATGTCTAATGTCATCGTCTCTATCGTTAATCAGCGACGGTGAGCAAAGATGGTGGGCGGCAAGATGTCGGATGTCATCGTCTGTAACATTCAAATAATTGTATAGTGTGAAGAAGTTGAAGAATGTTAATATTAAAAACCAACATTAATATGCACCAGGATATTACTAATTATTAAAAGATGCATATTTGGTGTATTTTTAACAAAGAAGCAACCCACCTCTTAAAATTATGATATAATGGTAATTTGGTAATTTTATAGAACTTGTGGTAATTTTATAGAACTTGTGGCAGGACAACGTCCATGTTTTGTGCACATTTAGTATTAAGGGTTTTTTATAAAAATCAATTCAGTGATTTAAAAATATGTATTTATTAGTTTATATATTTAATTATTCCAAGAGATTATACTTATTGAAAACTTCAAATTAATTAATTAGTATTTTAATTAAAAATATACAATATGAGTGTGAGATTTAATCACAAAAGATATTTTATTATCTCCACAAATTAAAAGCCAGAATTAACAGAGATACCCCTAGGACATGTCATTCTGTTTCTGTTAATCTATAACTCCACTTCTCTATAAGTTAAGTGGTAATTCCAAAGGTTAATCAGTTAAACGTGGCAATCATATGGTGGTACATTAATTTCTTAATATGATTAGGTAAATGTTAAAAAGTAAACAGGTTAACTGATGCATTCAAAAATACAAGGAAGTTATGAAGAGTAAATCACATTCATTGATTTGGGAGGACAACTAAGAATATGCCAGCATCTTCAATTGTTAGCCATCAAATTAAAGTTTTAGATTAAACGCTGATTAATTATGCCCATCTCCAATAGATATACATCATTCGACATAACTTTTGACGTAATTAATAAGATATATATATATATATATATATATATATATATATATATATAATGAAATATTAATCATTATTCACATCATATATGGCATGCAAATGAGATCTTGTTAATGTTAATGGTGAACATGATGACATGCTAGCTCAAATGATAGTTGGGATTAATGGATTAATGTTAGGGCAGGTGTGATTAATGCGGAAGCAAGCCAATCCGACTACAATCACCGACAATGGAAGACAGTTATATGTTCTATTCAATGAACTCAAACATCAACAAGAATCAAAGGCCACATGGCCTTGGCCTTTTTTTTCAATTTTTTAATTTATTATTATTTTCAGATCTGACAATTACCTCCATATACCAGGGCTATTTAATCACATCAGATGTCTCAGCCAATAGAAAAATTGACATACAATTTCAAAATTTTATAAAATAATTTTCTATTTTTTAAATATTTTATTTAATACAATTTTGTAACTCAATATTATAAAAACTTTAATTTCAAAAAATTTTAAAATAAATTTCTATTTTTAAATTATTTTGTTTAATACAATTTTTACCTCAATATTATAAAAACTTTATGTAATATTATTTTCAAAATGAAAAATCAAACCATCAAACTACCTTGACTTTCAATTGAATACTATTATCCCTACATGGAAGGGACTAATAATGAAAGAACTGGCACATTGGCAATACTCTATTGAATCAAACATTAAAAAAAATTGATTATATTAACCTACAAAATAATTCTTAAATTTCAAGTCATAAGCAACCAGCCAAAGAACCTTTCGATGTTGACAGTTAGACAAGCTATTCCCCGTGATATTGGTATGACATGTGAAGCCACTTTGCTTGGTCCTACAGAATATATTGGGATACTAAAAGAGAAAACAATTGTAACTCGCCCTAGTGAAATGAAAGTTATAGCCGTTAAAGGTAGCGGACAAGATATTACACTAGAATAAACTTTATTTTGGATTTAACTAGAGGAACTATTCCTCGTGATATTGGTATTACATGTGAACTCAATTTGCTTGGTCCTACAGAATATATTGGGATTTTTAAAGAGAAAACAATTGTAACTCGCCCTAGTGAAACTGAAAGTTATATAGCCTTTAAAGGTAGCGGACAAGATATTCCACTAGAATAAACTGAAAGTTATAGCCTTTAAAGGTAATGGACAAGATATTCCACTAGAATATCTACATAATATTGAAGTCGTCTTTGTTGAAGGCTATGAGAAAGTTTAATAATTAATATTCGATATTCTTTAATAGAAAAGAAGCAAACGCCTACCATTAACCTGCTTGAAAATGAACCAAACTGAGTAAATTACAAAGATTAGATAAGCCAAAACTATAATAATATATAATAAAAAATACAATTTTCTAGTTTTTCCTTTTAGTTTCCAATATTCTTTGTAATTTTCTTCTATTCAAATATGGCTGTTTTTCAATGAATTTGATGTAGTTAGTGAAAATTAGATAACTACTATCACTCATTAACCATGAGACATGCACACACCTGCCATCTATAGTGATGACTCGCATTTTCATTGGAAAAAAATTGTAGAACAAGAGGATTTTGAGCACTCGATAATACCTTATCACATGAGGTCGTCTTTGTAAAACTTAAGCTGCCATTCATCCCAAAAAGAATGAAATTCATTAGCTAGAAGTAACAACTAGACCAAAATTTCTGAAAACAAATTGTGTTTCAACTTGGGATCACAAAAGAATGGCTAAATTATTAGCCTTGTCCACGAGGATAAAACAATATTCAAGAATTGTGGATGAAGTTTCTAATCCGTCGTACAACATAGAATCCTTCAAGGAAATTTAATTCTACACCTGAAATGGTTTCCTCGGAAATCTGAGAACAAATTACAAGTCATAAAGGAACAAATTGAATTTTAAATTCTAAAAAAATTCTTAAATGGGAGACCTAAAGCTACAAATGAATCAATAGATGAACAAAAGGAGCCTTCTTGCTCCTCATTCAATGGGATGGTACAAAAAATTTCATGGGTGTGTATGGACAATGGTATTGGAGATGCGACAGAGCTTGTTACCTTCTGTTAGAACATGTTAAGAAATAGAAGAATGTGCAGAATGTGAAATACAAGTCTTCATATCAGAGCTGTTACATTTATTGGCAAGGGCATCTGTTCCTCAGGTGGTGGTTTTACATACTTGCCAAGGGACTTCTGTCTATATCTATGTCGCATACGCACTAATTTATCCTTGCTCTTCCTCTTCTTTTCAATCCTTAACCGGTTTCGGCGATGTCTTTCCCTCTCATATACCCCTTGCCAATACACTTCTCCAGTTGAAGGCCATAACCACCTCTTTGTCGGGTGCTCAGTATCTACTTCTTCTGCCATGTCTTCATCCATGCTTTTCAAAAGAGTAAAATCAAACCATTTCACCCACATTTGACCTCTACGACTTTTCAGTTTGTGATGCTCTTGCACGTGTCCTGTTTCTGGATTGACATATATCATTCTTCTTGCACTGTGATACGCCCAAACATTCACAAGCAACTCCAGAAGCCGGCAATAACAATGAGGATCCTGGTAAGAAAAAAACAACTCACTAGGTTGAGATTTACTTAGAAATAGGCATGGAACTATGACAGCCTGGTTAGCACAATGGAATTAAACCTGAACTCCAAAGAACAAGAATATATATGGCTACTATATAAGAGCATCTAGCAATTGGCTGAGTGTATTAAGATTTCCATGGGCACAATCATCAGACAAGAAATATGTAAAATCAGAATTGCCATAAAAGCAAGAGTTGACAAAAAAATAGGAATCTACCTTCGAAATGCTCAAACAACAGTTGCCATTGTCATGGTGCTCATTGTAATGCTGTGTATCCATGGCATCTATAAACATTCTGGAAATGCAATCCAAAAATTACTAAACCATGCAATCTTATTTGAGACAATAAGACAATAATTCATCAGTAAGCATTGATGTTATAGCTTACCTTGCAAACATTACAAACTCCAAAAATGATCTTGTAGGCATTGCCCAACTGTGTAGGACAGACCAAGAGTCCCCATCAACGGGCATGGGTGGAACTGCCATCCAACTTTCGGGTAGACTATACATCCTTTTGAATGCTTCTAAGAAAACAACCCTTCAAAGATTTAACAGATTAGAGTAAATTCACAAGGTACATATTTCTCAGCCACATTAAAACATGGGCTTTGTCCCAATTGTAATTAATGATGATTTTATCGAGACAGAACATTATTTAAGTTTCCTCATTTTTGAGTTGCATGATTTTTCCCCCAACTATCATACTGTCCTTTCCAACCTTACAAAATCAAAACCCAGACTCCAAAATTTAAACAAAAATGGAGATCAATCCCAAATCTACTTTGCCTTCAGACAATATATGCATTGGCATTTACCATACCTGCAGTTTCCAGCATTTATGGCATCACAATATGACCAGAAACCTTTCTGTCTTGGAAAAGTTGCTGTTCTTGTGCCAGCTCGAGTGTCATTGTCCATTCTTGCCCAGAAGTAGATGGCATTCCCATGCTTGCCTGTTCCAACTGCATCTGTCAATGCCTTTTCACCAGCCTCAGAAAGTGACACCTAGTGCAAAATATATATTTATATCATTGTCAATAACCAAATAATTTGTTGCATGAAGCAGGCCACATATCCTTGTATTCCTTTTCTAAACCACCAATACTTGACTGATTAAATATCTCTTCAAACGGCTAAAAAGTAAATGCAAGATAAAACCAAGAACACTACATGGTTTTGGGCCATGATAAAAATGATATCTGGAGTACATTGAGTGGTAGTGACCACATGTGGAATGACATTAAAACAAATTCAAAAAGTTCTAAATATTGAAGTGGCACAAAAAATGGGTAATAGGAGTTCAATTCATATACAAAATACCACGGTAAAGCACATCATACCTTTCTCCCAGCTGCCCTCCATGACTGAAAACCAATCCAAGAATTCTTGTGTATGCGATCAACTCTATTAGCAATAGCAAAAAGTGCACCATATTCACACAGGGAATCTCGATAATATACATTATTTAGAAGAGGAAGTCGAGCTGGTGCATCAATATCATCAGCCCCTGGCCTTCTGCCTTTTGTGCTCTGTAACCAAACAAATTAGTTGAGATCAATATTTGAATAAATCCAATGATAAAAGATTGATCTAGCAAACACCTAACTGCACAGCTATATAACTAGTTTTAACTTTTAAATAAGCTCTACTCCAAAGTAGACCAGACAACGAGGCCCTTTAAAAGACTAGCACAACTAAGCCCTTCAGTTAGAAAGAAGGCTAATGAAATAATCCCACACTGATCATGTCCATCTTTCCAGTACTTTCAGGTTGATGGGGGGGAATAAATGAGTGGCAGCCATATGATACTTGATCTAAACAGGTTTAGTACACCTAAACAATGAAATAGAGACAAATACTATGTAAGAGGAGAAGAAGAAAAATCGTGCCTGTAGTAGAAAAAGTTGATCAGATAATGAGCAGAGCAAGAAAAGAAATAAATAATAATCTGCATCAGAATCACAGGAGCCCACAGCCCTGTCAAACACCATGTAATGGACCGATCTGGTTCATACATTGAATATACAAAATAAATGATTCAACAATGAGAAATCCATATACGATGAAAATAATGTATTGAATATATAAGATTGATTAATTATGATAGTATGTAACGTTGTGTATATACTCCAAATGGTCAAATACTTGAATAATATGTCTTATATTTACATAAGAATATTTACAATCAAAAAACAAAATAGGGAATGTAAATAAAATGAGCCTCACAACCTCTTCCTAAGAGCTACTAGAGCAGAAATAAAAGCAGAATAATCTAACTGATCCAAAGATTGAGCATCTTTGATCAAAAGGGCTCCCTTAGCCAAACGATGATGGTATGTTAAAATTAACATCATCAGGAGTCATTCTCCAATCAGAGGCCTTAAGTGGCCACCCTGAGGCTAGCCAGGGAGATTTGGAGATTCAACCAGTCTTGTGAGTCATGGCAAAAATCAAGGTGAGCATACAAACCTTGTGAGCCAGACAAAAGTCAGGACGAAGGAGATGCTGGGATAAATCTTGTGAGCCTAGTGCAAAAGCCAAGGTGAATGAACAAACCTTGTGAGCCTAGAGCAAAAGTCAAGATGAAGAAATAAACCTTGTGAGTCTAGTGCAAAAGTCAAGGTGAAGGAACAAACCTTGTGAGCCTAGTACAAAAGTCAAGGTACAAACCTTGTGTGCCATGTGCAAAAGCCAAGGTGGAGTTTAGCAAGAGTCAGGACGAACATACAAGTCCTGTGAGCTAGACTGAAGTTTAGCAAGAGTCAGGACGAACATACAAGTCCTGTGAGGTAGACTGATGTGTGGGATGACCTCCATAGTCTTGTTGTGATCCTCTAAGAACTGGCCACTCTTAGAATCACTTTAGCATATGACCAAATGGAAGGATCAAATGACCACATGGTTATAAAGATCTTCCTCTTATTAATGTAATAAAGCAGTTGTGAGCAGGTGAGGACCATGTAAAGAGAGAAGGATAAGATGTGCTTGCTAATGTTGTAATTAGTCTAAATGACTAAGGTTAAAAGTGTAATGAAGAAATAAAAGGCTAAAAGCTTAAGTTATAATGTTATATTATGTCAATGAGCAATTAGAAGAAGGGGGTCGAACCTCGTGACTAGGAAGATGAACTTAAGTCTTCCATGGGGCTTCTAGAAGTTTGACTTAGCCCAACAAGAAGATAAGATCTGGATGCTTCTAGAAGGCTGGGAGAAACCATAAAAAGACAAGAGGACCATTCTCTATACACAGTGCAGATCTATAGTATCCAAGTGCACATCTTCAGCATCACAGTTCAGATCTCTAGTATCCAAGTGCACATCTTCAACATCACAGTTCAGATCTATAGTATCCAAGTGCAGATCTACGGCATCTAAGTACAGATCTATAGTATCTAAGTGCAGATCTACAATATTCAAGTGCAGATCTACAGCATCCAAGTGCAGATCTTCTGTATTCAGATCAGATCTACAGGTATCTCTTCAGATCTATTAAGCAGCGCAAGCAAAAGGTCTCTAGCCGTCCTCTCTCTCTTGTGATTTTGTACTATAGCACCCCATTGAGGGTTTTGTATACCTGCAAGCTTAATCATTAATAAAGAGGAAGATCTTTTGTTGGGGTTTTCTCCCGTATTTGGTTTCCCTAGGGTAAATCGTTGTGTGCATTTGTGATCTCGATATTTACGCTGCTCTCTTATTTCAGTTTTCAGTACATTGTGATTTAAAGATTGTGAAGTGTTGAAAAAGAAGTTAGAGATTATGTTTATTTGAAATCAAGCTCAAAATTTCTACAATGTACCAAAAGTAGACAGAGAGCTAACCTCCTGGTTGAACACAAACTTACAACAAATTTTCCACAACACAAATAACTAGATCCACAAGCAATGCCCATTGCCAAAGCCCTAAAAACTTAAAAGGCATTATGGACAAGACAAAGACCATCATCACCGAACAAAGCAGCACACCAATGCACCCTACCCAACACATCGTGTTGGGCCTCAAACAAACCCCAACACCACTTGGCGAACCGGCACTCCCAGAAAATGTGCTTAACAATCTCCAAGCACTGACAAACTAGGCAAAGACCATCCAAGAGACCACTCTTGGCCTGTTATCGCACAAACTATAGGTTGGGCAAAGCCCGACCCAATTCACGAAATGGCGATAACTGTGGGGGAGTCTATCCACTGTCACCTTAGATAAACCCTCCCCTCGCTTTAGTGAAGAAGAAATCTTACACAAGGGGGGAATCCTGAGTGACCCTAGGGGGAAATGAGATGGAAAATGAAGTTATGGAAGTGATGCCCCTATAGGTCAATGATAGAGATGATGGAAGGCTTGAAAATGAGTCTTGTAGAAGAACACACGGTTGCCAAGTGATAGATACCTGCAAAACAATGTTAGCCCTATTCGGAACAAGACAAACAATGGATATATAAGCCTTTAAACCAAGGAAAACAAGCAAGAAACCTTGCTGTCCCAAATTTGTAGCAGTTATAGAATTATATATCAGCAACATAAAATGACAATGGCTGCAAATTTAACCATCCAAAATCTAGTACAAGATATTAGAAATAAAGCTAGTAAAGGCTAGTCTAAATTCCAATGATTAAAGTGAGATTTTGGTGGTGATTAGGGCTGTTTATTAGATGTTATCAGCAAGTTATTATAGCATCCAAGTGGCTGTAGAAAACAATTTCTACAGCAGCAAAATCCAACCACAAAAATTGACAAGTAATTCATCAAAAAGATAGTCAATGAGTAGTAGAACAATAATAGACATTTACAAGTAAATGTCAGCGGTTGGTAAGTGTGCAACAAGTAAAAGGGAGAGTTTTCTGCAGCCCTAATGGCTGTAGCTTCAAGTTTATAACAGAAGCAAATTTATTGGCTTAAAGAGGACACCCTTCGGGCATAAGCAAGCTTAAAACACTAAGAAAAGATACCAACTTGAGCGAGATCAATATCTCTCAAAATTGCGTTTACCAATGCAAGTAATTTGTTTATCCAATGCAATAAATGATTAGTGCCTTGCCAAATGGGTTATGGAGTCTTCTTGTATTAGGTTAGGCCTACTACTTCTCAAGGGGTGTAATCCCTTTTACTCCCTTGAGCAAGTAACCCTAACAAGGTAAACTCCAGGAGGGTGTAAACCCTTTTACTCCTAGCAGCCTTTGCAATAGCCTTTTCAACCAATAACAATGATAAAACTTGGTGGAGGGTATATGACCTTATATTCCTCCAAGGATCTAACCAACAACAACCTTGGAACAAGAAAGAACTAACAAAATGCAGATTTTCCTTACTAATTCCAAGAGCATGCAAGACAAAACCCTAGTTTACCAAGTATCTTTCATCACCATAGCAAGAGAAGAAGCCTCCAAGAGGTGTGCACCACACTAATCCACAAGACAAGTGGTAAACCATAGCATAAGAGAGAGAGAGAATGATTTTTCCCAAGAGGGGCGCAAATTTCAGCCAAATATCCTCTCCAAGATGGGAGAGTTATGATAAAATGTAATGAGTTTGATCTTTATTTATACTAAACCTCTAAAATAAAGTTTGTCCACTTAACTTATTTAGTGTAAACCACAAAGTAGGGAGGTCAACCTCCCTTACTTTGCCCCTTTACAACTTTAAATTTGATTTTACACATAAGAAAACCCTAAAAGAAGCATGACGTCATGCTTTAGGGCAACGTTTTGGTACTTGGAGCAAGTCGTTGAGCTTGGGGATGAAGTGTTGGGCCTCCAAAGGCCTCCTCCTCAGGTCTTCTCCATCAAGCCAAGGCTTCTCCTCTTCAAAAGGTGCCAAGTGTCAATCATCAACACCACCACCTCCAAACTCTAGCCCCAAGAAGACATCAAGCCCCAAGATGTAGCACTCTAGCCTCCAAAGGCAAGTCGTTGGGGTGATGAAGGGCTAGGATAGATCCTCCAACGTGTCTCTCAAGCCTCCAAAGGCTATCATCATCATCCAGTGTGTGGGCCATCGTATCCAACCTGTGGGCTTCATGCCACAAGGAAACTCAAGCTAGGTTTGTTCCTCCAAAACTGTCCACTAAGCAAGGTCCTGCAAAGACAATGAATACGCCCTCCAAGAATCTCAAGTGAAATGCATTATGATAATTAATTAAAGTCAATAAAAGAGTCACCTAAGCATGTGCATCAAAAACCACCTCATCAAATTAAACAAGTGCTCAAAGACCCTATGCAATTTGCCAAGTTTAGGTATGGGAAGGTTGACAAGGTGACCTATTGGGTGAGTCATTCCCTAAGTCAAGGAGTGTTTCCCAAGTAGACCCCCCTCTAAGTCATGTGGAGAAAATGAAATGGGAGGGGGCAAGACTTTTGGGCATGGGGTTCATGACATACAAGGGTTCATAGTGTCTCATTTATGGGTGCCTTTGTAGAGGGTGTGTTGCACCTTCGTTTTCAATGCATCCTTTTTCCAAGCCCATTTATTGCCATTAATTAATTAAGGTCCAAACAACTGGGTACTCCCTATGGGTAACATAAAGCTTGGGGGAAATACCACAATGTCACTTGAAGGGAGAAGTACACAGAGTTACATCCGATAATAACATTAACTAAAACTATCACTATCACCAACTTCCCTTGGACTAAGATTTATTCTCATCTTTGATGGTTTCAAAATGCATTAGACTCCCCCTTAAAGATAACTTGGTCCTAACCATCTTTGAGATTACTCTATCTCACATTCCCCTTTTTAATCAAAGATCCAACTTCCCCGATTCAACATCAAGCTAGCATACGAGTACACCTGACACCCTTGTACCTATTCTACTAGTTCATTCCACAACTTGACGCCACATCCTCTCTATGCATGAGAGGGATACACCATGCGCTACAACGCTACCTATATGCTTGAATAACAGGGCCTACAACAAACATGGGGAGATAAACTTGCCTATGGCTAGACTTACAACTTTGAACCAAAAACTCTCTTGGGTGTCACTCTCTGGGGTGTCGGGTACAACCGATCATGCACCCCTCATTTCAGCATTTCATTGTGATGTCCCGTTCCCAAGAATAGGCCAGCATGGAGTGACTTAGTAATCTATATGTTCACGTAGACTATAGTCAAGCACAAACAGAGAACAAGATGGAGAAATAAGGAGGAATTGATCGCTAAACGATGAATTATGCCAAAATACTTAGGAAAAGTCACTTAAGCCTAAGTCAACGATGAATTAGAATGAAAAGGTGCTAAAGGGGGACTTAATTAATTAATTATTCACCTTAGGAGGAAAAGCGCCTAGCTTAAGTGAGGTCAATGGTGAATTAGATTGGGAAAGGTATAAAGGGAGGAATTTGACCTAATTCCTCATTATGCATTGTTATGATTTGCTGTTGAGAGTTCTTGTTTCCATCCTTATACACACTTGCAAACGTGAGCTAAGTCCGGCTCACTTAGTGTGTCCTTGGAGGCACAATGCCTAGGTTCACAGCCCACGCTATCACTTTGACCGAAACCTCTTTCGTCTAGGCTTACTCCTAAGGAAGCCAAAGGGGGTAGACCTTAGTTACTAGATGAATTAAGTTAAGTTCTAGGAGTTAGTTTTAATTTCTTAAGGCTAGAGGGGATCTATCCTATGATGCACAAGCGGCAATGCAAGATGCAAGGGTTAGTATGTAAGTCAAGCCTTTTCCTAGGGCAACTAAGACTAGTGCCTAAAGATTGGGCAAGGGGTCAACTAAGTTTAAGGGTTGTTCGTTACAAATAGATTACAAGTTACTTACATGATTACAAAAGAATAAATTGAACCAAAGAATATTAGATACAATTGATTACAAGTAAATATACAAAAATACAAATGATACAAAGAGCAAGCTAACCACGTCTTTCTTTATGTGTGCAAGATACCAAAGATTAAAGCATCAATATCAATAATTCATCACAATTATGAGTCCATCATCAACACATCAATATCATCAAGAAGATTTAGAAGATTTAAGCACAAATGTTATTTAATTTGATCAAGATTACCCACACTCTTGATTACTCAACCCACCAAGTGTTTATTAGGTTTGGTCCAGGGTTTAATTATTAAGCTTTCTTAAGATTTATCAAATTTTATTAAAGCTTTCACCAAAGCCTCCTCCTCCTATTGCCAAATAACTACCGAATGTTCAATAAGCGTTGCCACCCTAGCTTCACAGGTCAGCCCAAAACAAGAGTACTTCCCGGAGAGGACACATCCTGTGCACCGTGAGACAATCCCCTGCCTACACCCTCCGTTGTTTTCCTCAAGCCCTGTTTTAGATGGTGAAGATGGTGGTCTAAGGTACCCTAAATAGTCTATTAAGTATATATATGGATTAAGTAGACTTTTAGGTGGTTATTAGAGTGTTTTGAAGATTTTAAGACACTTTTAAAGTGTGATTTAGTGATATGGCCGAAACTGTTATGAGCTTAAAAATGTGTTGTTCCAAGCTTATGCAATTAAAATTGTGAACACATGTAAAGCAAATAAAGATGGCTGAAAAAGATTCAAGTTATCACATGCACATAAGAGCTTGCTATGAAAGAAAAACCACAATGGGAAGGACAACTTGCCTTCAAGAGATGGAAAGAAGATTCAATGTTTAGCAACATTCAAGCCTAAGCAAGTGGCTTCCAATAGATATAAGCAATAGAAAGCTAAACCATTCACTTATTCAAGCACTTAGAGATTAAGACATTTAAGATCCTAACATGTGCATGAAGGAAAAGACTTGAAGATTAACTAAGCAAGTGAAGATCTAGTTAGGTTACTTATTATGCCTCCCAATAGGCTTAAGACAATGATTATGTGTTTGATCTAAATCTAAAACAATGATAGCACTAATCCATAGATCATTAATCACATCATCAACCACTTAACCTTACCTATTGGGGTATTCCTCTCCCAACTAGGTAGGCAATTAATTAGGTTTTGCTTAGTTAGGTTAAGTTCTTTTAAGATTTAGAGATTAGGGCAAACAAATAAAAGATAAAGAGAGAAAGAAACTAAGAAAGTAAACTATCAAACAAGCAAGCAACCAAGAGACTACTCTAACCCACGTCCTAGGTTGAGAAGGTGCCCCTCACCTTCTAAACCTCACGTCTTATCTAAAAGGGAACAAAAAAATGTTAAAAATGAAACCCTGGCTAGATCTATGCTACCCAACAAGCTCACACAAAGAGGAGGGTCGTACCACTTCTTCCTCTAAGAGTGTAAGCCACTACAAGCAAGCAAAAGAAGCCAAAACGTACCAAAATGATGAAAAACGAAAGGTAGGGTTGAGAGATAGCTACCAAACCCCTT
>JZKD02S0068564.1:8750-19897 GCA_000966675.3 Picea glauca
AAAAACCCTAGTTCCAACCTTAATTCCTTAACTGGAATAAAAAAACCATGGGATGAAATACCATGAACCACTAAATCATAAAAGGTGAAACAAATACGCTACCAAAGGTGAAAATATTCCCAATAAATTTGGTGAATAAACCCCCCCCCCCAAAAAAAAAAAAAATGTGGGACTCAATCATGTAAAGAATATAACAGATACCCAACATTATCCCACTTGTTGTTTTTTTTGCATACAGGGGTCACATGCTTTCATGATAAAAAATCCATGACATAAATGCTCATTGATTCTCTACACCAATAAAATTTTTAGTGTTCATAGACTTTGTTAATGAATCAGCAACACTCTTCAAAGTGTCCACCTTCACCAACAACACCTTCTTCTCTTCAACCATGTCTTTGACAAAATGATATTGAACATCGATATGGTTTGTCTTAGAATGATAAGCTAGGTTTCTCGCCAAGAATATTGCACTCTAACTGTCACATTCTATCCTTGTAGCTTTCTATACCAACCCAATACATTGAAACAATATCTATAACCATATTTCTTTATTTCTTGCATGAGTAGCTACAATGTATTCAGATTCTGTAGTTGAGAGTTCCAATACAAGCTGTCTTTTTCTCATCCAACTGATTTGTTCTCCAAATAGGTTAAACACATACCCACTTGTAGATATTCTACAATCCAAATCTACAACTCAATTTGCATGAACAAAGTCGTGTATGTCCAACACTCTGTCCAATCCTGGTCTTCCTTGGTAGAAAAATACATAAGTAGTAGTGCCATGCAAGTACTTGGAATTTTTTTTTACTATTTGACCAATGATCCTTCCCTAGTTTTGGCATATAATTGCTCGAAAATCCCATTGCATGTGCAATGTCCAGTATAGTACAAACCATTGCATACATCAAAATGCCAACGAAATTAGCATACATAACATGAGACATGTGCTATTCCTTTTCATGTGTCTTTAGACACTGATCTACAAATAACTTTACACCTACATGAATAGGGACCTTGATAGGTTTACATTCTTTCATATTAAACTTCTGCAATATTGAATCAACATATTTTCTCTGGTTCAACTAGATTTTTCTGTTTTCCCCTTTTAATTTCCATGCCCAAGATAAATTTTGCAGCATCAAGATATTTCATGTCAAATTTAGAGGAAAATTGAGTTTTCACATGTTGGATAATTTCCTTGTCATTTCCTATCAACAACATATCATCCACATACAAGACCAAATAAACAATATGATCACCTACTAATTTGAAATACACAAAGTGATTAGATTTTCTCCTTGTGAATCCAAGTCTCAATATATAAGTCTCAATTTTTTTATACCACATCCTTGGTGATTTATTTAACCCATACTAGGACTTTTTCATCTTGCATACCAACTCTTTCTTTCCCTTCATTCCAAAAACTGCTTCATGCAAATTTCGTCTTCCAGATCCCCATGTAGGAATGTGGTCTTCACATCCATCTATTCTACTTCAAAAAATAAAAGAAAAACATCAATAGATAAAGAAATATAATATAGGCTAACTTGGCAACACGAGAAAAAAATTCATGAAAGTCAGTTCCCTCTGCCTAGGAATAAACTTTTACTTCTAACCAAGCTTTGTATTTCTCCACTTTTCCTTATGCATTCAAATTCTTCTTAAACACCCATTTGCTTCCAATTGGATTTCTTCTAGTCAACAAATCCACTAGACCCAAGAATCATTCTTGTCCAATATTGCCATTTCTTCAACATGGTATTTTTCCAAAGTTTTCCATACTATGAATCCATTGCCTCCCTAACAATTCTAAGATCATCATTATTAATAAACAAATCAAAATTTGAATGGAAATCAGGTGGGTATACCTTTCTAGTTTCCTTCTTTCCTAAATTGATCTCCTCCAAATTGTAGTATGAGGCTCTTCTTCTTCTTCTGATTCATGTTCTTTTGTAGAGTCCGATTAATTATCCTTCAATTCAAAATCTATTTTCTCTAGTTCTTCCTCCCTTGGTAGGTGATGTAGGGATTTCTGTGGGTCATAAATTTTGACTCAGTTATCTGTTTGGGATGGAATTTTACAAGGAGTTTCATTTCGAAGAGTTCACTACTGTTTTGATCTGATCCTTTAGATCTGACGTCACTTTGACACTTTTATGGGGCCAAATTCCTTCATAGAAGGCCTCAAATTGGGGTTTTAGTGTTTTAATGCGATTTTTAAATTAGTAATTATCAATTATCTCTTATTTTATGCACCTAATTAGAAAATCTAGTTGACAAATAGTGTCATTCTAGTTATCTTTGAGTTATTGGTTAGTTTTAGAGTCATGTGAGAATTGCCTAAAATTAGTTTTTCTTCTAAAATTAGTTGTTTTCGAAAATATCATATAGTACTTATAAGGGGTTGAACTTCCATTGTAATAGTTAGGATGAAGAAAAAAGAAAAGAGAGTTATTTTCCATTCTCATGTGTTTGCATGGTTTTTTTGATTTCATGAATGAAATAGATTTTATTGTATACATCATGTGGTATGAGAGAAGGAAGATGGATGGGAGAGGAAGAGGAAGAGGAAGAGAAGGTCTTTCTCATATGCGTAGAGATATGAAAAACCTCCACAGGCAAGTAGAAGATCTTACAGACATGCTGGCTAGTCAAAGAATAATACAAATAGAAGTGTTTGATGAGGAGATATACCATGGACAAGTAGATAAACATATAAAACATGAATAACATGAATAAGAACAATTAGAGTGCATGAATTTTGAAGAAAGGATTCTTAGGGCTCTAGAAGGGAGAAATGATGGGATCACAATGGAAGTTTCAACATATGCAGGGAGTCTTAAACCAGAGAAGTTATAGATTTGGTGAATTCCATGGATTGTTTTTTTTGAATGGAATCCTATGACAGAGGAAAAGAAGGTGAAATTTGAATGCACTAAGTTGAAGGGTCACACCATGATCTGGTGGGATCATGTGCAAAAATAAAGAACAAAAAAACGAAAAGATAAAATTAGGACCTGGAATAAGATGGAAAATAAATTGAGAGAAAAAATTCTTCCTTTAGACTATTCCCAAATCATTTTTCATAGATTTTGGATCTTGAATCAAAATTTGTTCACCATGGAGGAACTCAAAAACAAGTTTTATCAGTTGTCCATTCACGTGGATCACCAACAAAACTGATGAGAAAATAGCTGCAAGGTRTGTGGATTGTTTAACATTTTCTATTCAAGATGAACTGATCATGCATATGGTTCACAACRTGGAAGAGGAATACCAAATATCCTTAAAGGYYRAGGAAAAACAAAACCAAMAATTTTMTCAAAGGAAAAAAATGASAAAGGAGGGGTACATCCTTGAATCACAGGGTGGGTTTAGMTATGGTAGAGGYGAATCATCCCAARGAGCTGATAAAGTAAAATATACTTGACAAGGTAACCTAGATCAATCATGAGGAAGAAGGTTTCATAGGGGTAKAKGTTATGGTGGTGGCATAGGAGGACCTTATGTGTGTTTTAGGTGTGGTGTAGAGGGTCATCRAGAATTTGAATTCCCAAAGTATAACATTTAAGAGAAAAATCAAGGACAACGACCTAGTTTAAACTTGGTCCAAGTTAAGAATGAAGAAGAAGTATATGAATATGAAATCCCTCATGATATGGATGAGAATATCATGATACAAAGGTCAATGGATAGTCTCGAGAAAGAGAAAAGGTAGAGTAGCAATACTTAATATTCTTGTCTTTGAAAAAATATTTTTTGAACTAGATTCACTTTTGAGAGGAATGTGTGTCAAGTTATTGTTGATAGTGGTAGTTGTGAGAATATGGTTTCCAAAGACTTTGTAGATAATTTGAAATTAAATTTTGAAACATATCCCCATCCTTACTGAATTGAATGGTTCAAAAAAGGGAATGAAGTCAGCATTAATAAAATATGTTTGATCAAGTTTTCCATTGGTAAGAATTATAAAGATGAATTATGGTGTGATGTCATTTAGATGGATGCATATCATCTATTGTTAGGGAGACCTTTGCAATATGAAAAGAAAGTAATTCATAATGGATAAAATAATACCTTTACCTTTTGGAAGGATTGATCGAAAGTTGTCTTATTTCCCCTTAAGGATGAGGGGAAAGTTGAGAATATGTTGTGGGAAATAGAGCTTGTTAAGGAAACAAAGGCAAAAATATTTTTCTATGCATTAATAGTGAAAAAAGGAGCTAGGGAATACATACCAATACCTATTGAAGTGGCCAAGATACTAGAAGAATATGTTGATGTTATCCCTAATGAACTACTTGATGGTATCCTACCAAAGAGGGATATTCCACATCAAATTGATCTAATCCCATGATCATCTTTACCTAATCATACCACCTATAGGATGAGTCCTACACAATATTTAGAGCTTGATCGACAAGTGACATAACTTATAAAGAAAGGTGTGGTAAGAGAAATCATGAGTCCTTGTGTTGTACTGACATTATTGAACCCCAAAAAGGATAATACGCGGAGGATGTGCATAGATAGCAGATAAATCAATAAAATTTCCATCAAATATTGATTTCCTATATCGTGATTAGATGGCATGATGGATGTGGTATCCATAGATAAATATTTTAGTAAAATTGATTTTCGAAGTGGATACCACCAGATCCAGTGTAATATACCAGATATAAAAAGTATGCAAAACAAAAATAAAATGATAGAAATGACAGAATAACAGCAATATAACCAGAACAATCACCACAATAACACTGAAATGATATAAGAATAACAACATAAATATCACTTTGATTCGAAGAGAAATGTTCACGGACCTCTTCGAGGGGGAAACCTCTAGTCGAGTAGAGATCTATTACAATAATATCCAAGCTAGGGTTCTCATACCCTCGATTCCTATTTATACTAAATAAGTCTATCAAAAGAAGCATCTAGGGGAAGATCCTTCTAGAAGAAGAATCTTCTATGAGGTCTTCTTACATCCAAATTATTCTATTTTATTGCAAGGCCTTATTAATATTGACCTTTATTACATCTGAATATATTGTTCTACCTATGTGTGGGTTAGGACCCTAACATGTCCTCCCCCTTAAAAACTACCTTGTCCTCAAGGCTTTAGATGTGGAAATTACTGAAGAATGGTAGTTGGTTCCCAAGTGGCATCTACTAGAGTTGTATCTTTCCACTAGACTAACACTTCCTTGATGGTTCTATGATGTAGGCACTCCTCACGCTGGTCCAAAATTGCTTGTGGCTGTAGCCAATGGATACTTCTTCGGCTAACTTCGGAAGGTTGGTTTGAATTTGGCACTTAGTTCCAATCACCTTCTTTTAGCATGAAACATGAAAAACAAGATGTAGCTTCGAATGGCTGGGCAAAGCTAACTGATAGGCCACCTGTCCCACATGATTAATAATGTTATAAGGACCATAAAATTTGGGCGCTAGCTTCTGACAATGATCAACCTTGAGGGAATTTTTCTTGTAAGGTTGCAGTCGAAGAAACACCTAATCCCCTTCTGCAAATTGACATTCAGAGTGACCTTGATCTGCTTGTTTCTTCATGTGATTCTGTGCCATTACCAAATTCTCTTTGAGGGTATGAATAATAGCCTCTCGAACTATAAGTGTTTGGTCAACCGCCTGGACCTTCGAGACACCAGGTAAGTATGAGAGAACTGAAGGTGGATTCTGTCTATATACTACTTCAAAAGGAGTCATGCGTGTAGTTGTATGGTATGAAGTGTTGTACCACCATTCAGCTAGGGGTAACCATTGAGCCCACTGATTTTTATTTTCTCAGGAAAAACACCTCAAATATGTTTCCAAACACTTGTTGACCACTTTCGTTTGACCATCAGTCTGGTGATGATAAGCTATGTTGAGATGAAATTGGGTGCCTTGTAGCTTGAACAGTTCTTGGCAAAAATTACTTGTGAAAGTTGGGTCACGATGAGAAACAATAGAGTGCAGCATGCCATGAAGCTTGAAGACCTGATCCATGAAAATTTGAGCCACCATGGGTGTTGTAAATGGGTGTTGAAGAGCGTAGAAATGAGCATACTTGGAAATACGATCAACAACCACCATGATGATTGATTTATTTCCTGATTTGGGTAAGCCTGTAATAAAATCCATAGAGATATCCCTCCAAATAGCAGGTGGGATCGGAAGCAGTTGTAGTGTGCCTAGATATTTGATTGTTTCTCCCTTGTTGCGTTGACACACATCAAATTCAACGACAAAATTACGAATGTCATGTTTCATACCATCCTAGAAAAAAGAAGGTTTGACCCTATCATAGGTTTTGGTGAACACAGAGTGCCCCACTATGGGTGTAGCATGAAGCTCAGAAAGTACCGTGGATTTAAGCTTTGATTGTTTACTTAAATACAAATGGACTTTTTATAGAAGCTCATCATGGAGCCAAGAGTACCCTTGGGAAGCTGGAGCATTGGACTGCAATTCATGGATCATATGCAAAATTTTGGGATCTTGTGGCCATTCCTGACGAACATCTTGGAGCCAATCTAGTACAATGAAGGAAATGGAAAAAAAGGATCTTTCATCTTCATATTTTTGAGAAAGTGCTTTCGCAACCACATTGTCTTTTCATTTCTTTTAAATGATATCATAATCATATCCAAAGAGCTTAGTCACCCATTTTTGTTTCTCCGGGGAGGAACTGCGTTGTTCTAGAAAATACTTGAGGCTTTGATGGTATGTCTTAATTTAGAAGTGTTGCCCCAATAGATAAGGGTGACATAGATCCATGACATGCAGAATAGCCAACATTTCATTTTCATATATTGATTTTCCTATATTTCTTTTAGATAGCTTCTTGCTGGTAAAGGCCAAAGATCGACTCTCTTGCATAAGGGCAACGCTAATTCCTTTCCTTGAAGCATCACATTCCAAGACAAAGGTCTTTGTGAAATCAGGAAGGGCTAGGACTGGAGTGGTGCACATGGCCATCTTCAAGGTTTGAAAAGCCGGAGTCCAAGTGAAAGAGTTAATTTTTTAGGAGAACAGTGAGAGCTACTACAATCTTTCCATAATTCTTAACAAACTTGCGATAATAACCTGTTAAGCCCAGAAATCCATGCAAAATTTTAAGAGTCTTTGGGTGAGGCCAGTCTTGCATAGCTTCAATATTTTTAGGATCCACCCTAACGTCGTCCTTACCAACTAGATGAACCAAGTACTCTACTTCTAAGGCGCCAAAAGCACATTTAGACTGTTTTAGGAAAAGTTGGTGCTAAGAGAGTAGATGGAGAACTCGATCCATAGGAGCAATATGGTCTATCCAGGTTTTTCTATAGATGAGGAGATCATCAAAGAAAACTAATACAAAATGATGGAGAAAAGGACGAAATACATGATTCATGAGGCTTTGGAAGGTGGAGGGGGAATTACACAAGCCAAAGGGCATGACAAAAAACTCATAGTGGCCCTCATGAGTTCTAAAGGCAGTATTGGGAATGTCTACCTCTTTCATATGTATCTGGTGGTAGCCCGAATGAAGATCGCGTTTAGTAAAGAATTGGGTGCCACTCAATTCATCCAAGAGGTCATCAATGACAGGAATGATAAATTTGTCTTTAATGGTAAGTTTGTTGAGGGCACGAAAGTTAGGAAACATTCACCAATAACCTTCTTTATTTAGGACCATGACCATAGGAGAAGAGTAGGGGATCGTACTAAGGGTAGATAACGCCTGCATTAAGGAGTTTCTAGACCATTTTATCAATTTCATTTTTTTGAGAAAAGGGGTGACGATACGGATGAATATTGGGAGGAAGGCCTCCGGGTATAAGGGGAATCGAATGATCATGAACACCATGGGAAGGAGGGAGTCCCTGGGGAGTGGAAAATATCACTTGATGTTTAGGAAGGATGTCTTGGAGGTCTTGTGGCACCGAGGGTGTCTCTGTTTCTTGTATGGCATGGAGTTTGGAAATAACACCATAATGACCTTTTTTTAGCATCTTTTCCATGCGATGGGAACTAATGGTCTCAGGTGAACTGATGGTGATTCCTTGGAACTTATATTGGTGGCCCTCTTGGTTGAATTGCATGGTTAATTTCTTAAAATCCATGAGAATGGGACCCAAAGTCCTTAGCCAGTATGCACCCAACACAATGTCACAACCGCCCATGTCGATAGAAAACATATGATATTTCAAGTGGTAGTCACCAATTTGGAGACACACATTTTCAAAATGCCCTCCACATTTCATGGAGCCACCATTGGTAATCATGATTTGGAAATTATTGATGACATGGATGTAGCAATGAGTTTCTTGGGCATTGTGGCAATGAATAAAATTATGGGTGCTTCCACTATCAACCAGAATGATGACCTTCTGATGCTTGATGTAAACGATTAGCTTGAGGGTTTGGGGAGCGAAGAAACTAGTGAGAGAATTGATGGAAATGACCAGTTCTAATTCGGGAGGGTCTGAGGGAGGGGTTATGTCAGTGGTTTCAGGTGACTCAGACACAAGGGGAGTTTCAACATCCTCTTTCAACATAGCCTCTGAGATGGCCATAAAATGATTATGTTCCTTACACTTGTGTCCTGGGAAATATTTTTATTCACAATTATAACAAAGGCCTTTGAGTTGGCATTCAACCATTTTAGTCCTGGTCAATTTTTGGATCTTTAGTGGAGCGGAGGGAGTAGTGGGATTTATTGGTTTAGTACTAGGGATAAATGAGGGTTTCTGGTTTTGAGAAGATACAACCTGTTGTTCTTCTTTATCTCTTTTAGTATCCTCCACCCGACTCTGAGGCCGAGCCATGAGGACATGGGCCCGAATCTCATCCTTGAGGCCACTGATAAGACACTCTTAGAAAAAGGCATCAGACATGCCCTCTGTCCGAAAATCCAGGCACTCAAAGGTAGCTATAAAGTCTTCCATTGTTCTTGATTGTTTCAAATTTTTCAAACGATCCAAATGGTTGGTGTCAGTGTCAAAGCGTTCATAAATATTTGCCACAAAGTGTGTTCAAGAAATATACCCTTGACGGGAAGTTTTTGTCCATTGCCACCATTGCCAATGTTCTTGATATAGATGGATAACACCATACTGGAGTTGGCCAAGTCATCTGTAATTCCGTATAAAGACAAATAATGTTCCATTTGGGTTACCCAATGAGTGGGGTCCGAGCCATCAAATTTGGTCACATCCACCCGTGGAAGGCATAGGTCACATTGAAAGTGATGGTGCTGAAAGTTATGGGAATGAGAGGAAAGTTCAGCTTCAGTATGTAGAGGTGAGTCAGAGGAAGGGTTATCTGTAGGGATATGTAGCTTGTTGCAGAGTGTAGAAAAGACAGATTCAAGTTGGGTGGTTAGGTCTTGTTTGATTTCCTCCATTGAGGACTGCATGGTTGTATTGATGGTGACAACATTGGCACTGAGTTGTTTTTCTTCTTGTTGGGTCTCAGTGAGACTATATTGCAAGGTATTGAAGAGAGATTCCAAGTATTGGCTACGGGTATGGGCCATGAGGACGAGGGAATTGAAAAGGGGTGGGTGGGGTCAAAAATTTTGCCAAAAAATGATATGTATGAATGTGATAAGGGTGAAGAGATGAATCAAATGGAATAAGTATCAAATAATGGTGAAAATGTTTTACACCTATGGAGTTATACTCCGGTCTAAAGAATACTGTAGTGATGAAATTCCCAAGTGCTTAACTAGGAAGAAATGTGTAGTGATTTTTTTATGTTTCTGTCCCCAAGGGCTAGGTATTCAAGGGTTCTACAAACAAGGGTTTTCCCTGTGCTATATCTCTCTGATATACGTGCGGGGTCCAACAATAGTAATCAACCCAATATCTCAAGGAACTAACTAAGGAGGCTAGACCGTACCCTTAGTTGTACTACCCGACTACCCAGGTACTAGAGAGTATCTTCCTGAGTGTTGTTCTTGGTGGCACTATAACAGTCAGGCGATCGATCGATTTATCTAAATAGGGCTTCAAGTAATCTAGGTCGATCCATACATAGGTGTTGTCTGATGCGCTACCACTCAAAGGGGTACCAACAAGGGTTACAAGGGTGGCCAACATATGTTCTCTTAAGTACCACTTTTATTTCCTGCGTGTATGAATCCTTCAACCACGAGTTTATGTGCGTAATGACAGATCTCTATGTCTTAAAGACGCCGGAATACGTCTCTACCCTGAAAAAAAAATTTACCCACAATTTCTGCTGAGGAAAGTGATCTGATACCACTTGTAATATACCATATATAAATAGTATGCAGAACAAAAATAAACTAATAGAAATGGCATAATAACAACAATATAACCAGAATAATCACCACAATAACACTGAAATGATATAAGAATAATACCATAAATAACACTTTGATTTTGAGAGAAATGTTCATGGGCCTCTTCGAGGGGGCAACCTCTAGTCGAGCAGAGCTCTCTTACAATAATATCCAAGCTAGGGTTCTCATACCCTCGACTCCTATTTATACTAAATATGTATATCAAAATAAGAATCTAGAGGAAGATCCTTCGAGAAGCGGAAGCTTCTATTAGGTCTTCTTACATTCGAATTATTCTATTTTATTGCAAGGCCTTATTAATATTGAGCTTTATTACATCTGAATATATTGTTATATCTATGTGCAGGTTAGGACCCTAACATCCATATTCACAAAGGGAATGAATGGAAAAATTCCTTCAAGACCATGGATGGACTATATGAATGGATGGTGATGCCATTCGAGCTGTCCAATGCACCTAGTACTTTCATTTGGTTGATGAATACTGTTCTTCAACCTTATATTGGTAAGTTTCTTGTCATTTATTTTGACAACATCCTAGTTTTCAGTAACAACAAAGAAGATCACTTGCGACATTTAAAACTTATATTGGATGCATTGAGAAAACATCAACTTTATGCAAACCTAAAGAAATGTAGGTTACTGCAATAAATTTTGGTATTTATGGATTTTTTCACCTCAGTAGAAGGAGTCAAGATGGATTAAGAGAAGGTCAGAACAATTTTGGAGTGTCCTAGTCCTAGGAGCATAACATACGTAAGACGTTTTCATGGGCTGAACACCTTTTATAGAAAATTTATTCAAAATTTTAGCAGTATTGTAGCACCCA
>JZKD02S0068586.1:7168-25488 GCA_000966675.3 Picea glauca
GAGCGCTGCTCGATTGGAGGTTGCCCCCTCGAAGAGGCCTGTGAACATTGCTATCTGAATCAAGTGCTATTTCTATTCAAGTGCTATTTCTGTTGCTATTTCGTATATCATTACTATGTATTGTGAAGATTATGCTGGATATTTCATTGTTATTCTGTTATTTCTAGCATTTCGTTTCTGTTCTGCACATTTTATATATCTGGTATCTTGCACTCTTGTTGAGGCACCTTAAGTGAATGGATTGACCTAATCTCTGGATAGATCAGTGCACTTTAGCCCAATGCATCTCTTGATACTCTCAGCAAGCCAAGATGTGAAGTTTGAATTTCTGGTCAAATCTAGGGTTTGACCAAGTCAAGCAAGCCATGACTAACTCTATGAATTCTGAGAACAAGTTAGATGGAGAATCTAACTTCAGAGCATGGAAGACAAGTATTGAACTCATCCTTGCCAAGAATAAAGTGCTGGATATCGTGAAAGGAAAGATCATGAAGCTAGAGTTTGAAGAAGGAGAAGAGAAGGAACCGCATAATGTTGCAGCTATGGAGAAGTTCACAGATGTTGACATCAATGCCATGATTATCATAGTGGATTCTATAAAAGACCACTTGATACCCTACATCTCCCATCTTGACTCATCAAAGAAGATGTACAATTCCCTAACAAATATCTTCTCAGTCAAAAACATTGGACAAGTTATGAGTCTGAAGAATGAACTCTGTGACATGAGGATGAATGAGGATGACAACATAACATCATACTTTGTAAGGATATGCTAGTTAAGATATCAACTACAAGATATTGAAGAGATCACTTCATAGAAGGAATTAGTGAACATAGTACTCAATGGTCTTCCCAAGACATGGGATGCATTTTCCACAAGCATGAACACAAGGAAGGAGTATCTGACATTTGAAGAACTTTGGACTTGTTGTGCTAAAGAAGAATCAAGGATCAATGCAAAAGAGAAACCCTAAAAGAAGTATGATGATCAAGCCTTCACAACAAGATTCAAGAACTTCAGGAACAAAAGGAAGTTTGGTTCAAGAAGGAAGACAAATCAAGAGAAAGACATTTCAAAAGTATAATGCTTCAACTGTCAAAAGTACGATCACTACAAGAATCAGTGTCCTGAGCTAAATAAAAGGAAGGAGAAACATGAAGCATCGATTGCCGAAGAAAAGGAACCTACAAAGAAGACTAAGAAGGATGGAAGAGACTTCTTCTAAAAAGGTAACAACACTCTTCTTATTCCTTGTACATATCTTGTTTGCATCGTCTCTATACATATCTTGTTTGCATCATCTCTGTACATATCTTGTATATATATCTCTTGGAAGATAATGTGTTCCAAGAAGAACTATACCTATGGAAGAACAAACAATATGAAAAGATATATCATTAGATAATACACATGAAAGAATGAAATACAAATCATGTGAAAGTTATTGCAAGATAAGCCGAATCAATCATGAAGAGACTTAGAAGAAGCAAAGACAGAAAGAAGTCAACAATCGAGAGGAAATTGGAAAAGGACTTATGATGTTTTGTAGAAAACAACAAGACAAAAGTGTGGACTCTGTTAGACAAGAGAGCCAATTATACATTGCAGAAGACAATAAGGATGCAGATGGAAGCATGGACTTTGTTAGACAGAGGGATCCGGTTATATGCACTTATACATGAAGCAAGGATTAGGAGGGAGCTAATCCTATGATTCATTAAAGATGATGAAATATATATATCCATGGTAGCAGTCATGAAATACAAGTACATGTTCAGTTCAACCGCAGAAGAAGACTTCTTAGAAGAGAAGCCTTAAAGTATTCCTAGTTGTTCATCCAGATCCGTGATCCTATGATGAAAGGAAGAAGTGTAATTTCTAAGGCATGGGATCTATAAGAAACTCCATGGAACCAAGAGCTAGAGTAAAACATGAATAAGAACATGAATATTCCAAGAAAGAAAGAGAAACCAGAACAACCAGTCATTGTATCAAGAATCACAAGATTACCAGCCTGATAATGAACACACTAAAAGCAATCAAGTAGAGGAACTGAAATTCGTGATAAAGAACAGTGTATGGAAGACTTATGAATGATAGCATTGCGAAGATCTAGAACTAGAGGTTCTCCCAGATGGAGGGAGAAGACTATGATGATTACTTGTTCCAACAAACCAGACTTATCTCTACATAAATCATTATATCATCCGCAACATCCATGAGTCGGAATTCTACATCAGATGAATGCAAAGAATGTTCTCCAGAGAAATTGAATAAAGAGTGTATGAAGAGCAATTTCAAGACTTTGAGGCATACCAGAAAGATACTCTTGTATGCAGATAGAAGAAGATAACTTGGTGTTGAGCCTCTAGTGCATAGCAAAAGTGTGGTGAAGAATTCCTATAACATCAAGATGACTACTTAGTAGACCAGATCTCATGATGACAGAAGAAGTGCCACATGGATATGTTCCAGTTTTCCAAATTGTTCATATCTACATGAATCCTTCACAGTGTTCCAAACTAAAGTACATTTGAAATCAAGCATTACATTATCCATGATGAAGTCTAGAAAGGAGAAAATGATTCTCCAATACATATCTCCACAGATGAGCAAATAAGCAGACATTTTGGTAANGTGGAAACAACTTCCTTCTTATTGAAAAAGGAAGAAATGACTCTCCAAGTTAGGAGGGAGCACTGAAAACATTATTGAAGACATTCATCTTTAAATTTGAAAAATAGTCCATCTTAGACAGATGCTTTCCTGTTCGGAAAGTGGATTGAGATTTCTAACGGACAATGACTTCCCATTGTTGTTAACATGGGAGGTAGTCTGATTGCTGATGTATCATAGACATTGACTTCCCATTGTGGTTAACATGGGGAGTGGTCTAGGGAAGTCTCTCTTCTTGAGGGTTACTCAAGAAGACCGGCCCGCCTCTCCAGATAATGATTTCTCATAGTGGTTAACATGAGGAATGGTTCGTTTTGGAGGTTGATGCAGGAAAATCTTTTCCTCTTGTGGTTAACGGAGGAAATGGTCTGGATAGTCATTCCTTAGGGTTTATACATTCTCTCCAGGGTGAACTTTGATTAGTGTAGGAGGAATGGCCCAGGGTGGGGAATGGTTCAGGCTCAACAATCAGGGACAGACATTCCTTAGGGTTATACATTCTCTCCAGGGTGCACTTTGATTAGTGTAGGAGGAATGGCCCAGGGTGGGAAATGGTCTAGGATATATATTCCTTAGGGTTTATACATTCTCTCTAGGGCACACTTTGATTAGTGTAGGAGGAATGGCCCAGGGTGAGGAATGGTCCAGACTTAGACATTCCTTAGGGTTTTTACATTCTGTCCAGGGTGCACTTTGATTAGTGTAGGAAGAATGGCCTAGGGTGAGGAATGGTCCATGCTCAGAAATCAGAAACAATCCTTCTTCCTTGTTTGAGAAGAATAGGGCAGATAGACCATTGCTGATGAGGGTAGATATTCCTTCAAATCTCACAAACATGAGTGAAAGATTGGCCTAGATAATTCAGTCTATATCATAGCATTGTTTCTATGAAGATTGCTATCAGATATTTGTTATGAAGATCATATGATAGTAGATGAAGACTACTTTGGTGGATATGTTCCATTATTTTGAGGCAGATATTATTTCAAAGCTCACATATGTGAGTGAAAGATTGGCCCAAACAAATCAGTTTATATCATAACATTGTTTCTATGTAGGTTTCTATCAGATGTTTGTTATGAAGACTCTATGACAGTAGATGAGGACTATTGTGGTGTATATGTTCCATTGTTCGAAGCCATACATTGTTGATCAAGTACTTGTGTGTTACTTGGTGTGGTAGTGTACCACTGGATTGTAGTTATGTACTACTATGAATAGACACAATTGTGTTCTATCCTTGTTCTAATTGCCTTGAAGACTATCAACAGTTTATTGGAGACACTCATCATCCAGACACATGATGAACAAATATTTTCCATATGGAAAACAATGCAGAGAATTTACTCTTCTTGTATCACTCTATGGTGAGAGTGACTTATCTAGCATCATGTCTAATTACTCTGATGAAGTATGGTTTTGAGAGATGATGCAGCTGATGGTGATGGTGATGCCTATGATCTAGTCATGAGATAGTCTAGACGACTATATTGATGCTACCAGGTAAATGGTATATTTTTGTGCTCAAGACCATTACCTGTAATACCTCCCTAGCTAGGAGGGAGTGTTAATATTATGGTATATGCGGGAGGTATTTACCTCCACGTTTGAACCTGATGAGAATAGAAGACTTCGGAAAGCAAGAGAAAACCCTAATGAGTTGGCTAATAACCCTAGAAGTCTTGTTGGCTCAAGAATATAATTTATATTAGGTTATTAGCCTCCAAGAGAAGAAGTCGACCATAAATAATAATAATATACTGAACAAACACATATCCAGAAGGAGAAGTCGGCCCCAACAAATATGACAGAACCAGTATAAATACAGGGCACCAGTTCTCATTTTGACACATCTTAGAATTGCAGTTTCCAGTTGGTGCGCACTGTAGTTCCCAGTTTGGTGCGCACATGTGGAGGAGGGTTACAAGTGCAGCTGCAGCAACAACTAGTTTTCAGTATTGTCTTGGACTATCTTTTGGCTAGGGTTTGGACTATCTGATCAAGTTTTTGTGATGCTCTATCCTTGGGGAAAGGTGCGCTACCCTTTGTTTTTCTATCTAGCCTAGGGTTTGCTTCCAGAGAAATTATCAGTCAAGGTTAAGGTGCTCGGAGGGTGGCTTCGGCCTATGGTTGGGTGATGAGGGTATCGTCAATGGTAAAACAAACACACCATCTTCTATATTCTAACACTGATCCCCGATATTTACAGTTAGATGTTGAGGGGAAGCAACTGGTTGTTTTGAAAATTGATCATCTCTCTCTACAAAAACTTCATGAAAGTCATCATTAACAAACTCATCCCTCTGCTCATAACTAAGAAAAGGTTCACTTGTACATGTAAATCCATATTTGTGATAATCATCAATATACTTAGTTTCAAGAATAGAAAAAACTGATTTATTAGTTTCAGGATCCGAGGAACAATACAAATCTAAAAGTGATGCATTTGTATGCTGAAAATAAGAACCCATATCAACTTTCTGTTGTCCATATCCTTCCTTGGATTCCTCTGTATCCAACTATGATTTATGCTGCTCATAAACGCGTTCATGTTCCAAACCTCAGTCCCAAACTCGATTTAAGAGCCTTCCACAAGCTCAGATGTTGTCCTCAATATCCTCTGCATCAGTGAACATCTGCTGCAATGATGATGACCTTCTCTCTCTGAAAAAAAGAACTAGATCAGGGTGTTGTGCAATTGTATACTGGACCATGGAAACAACTTTAGTAGGTTGAATTTCCATGGGCATATTAAGATAAAAATTATGAAAACTTCTATTGAATACAATAACAACTTCATGCTCCTCCCTTTTCAAGGTGTATAACTCTGAAAGGTATTGTTCAAAGGATTTTATCACGCCAATACCTCAAAAACACATTATGAAAAACAGTCCATGAACTAATAGAATCAAATTCCAAATTTTTGAACCAAAATGATGCATCTCCAAATAAAGATTTGCAAAATATCCTCGTAACTACATCCTCATGCATAATTCGAAAATTATCAATGAAATTTTCAAAAGCTTCTAGGTGATTCTTAGTTGCAATATGGTCTCCTCCATTAAATAGAGGAAGGTAATCAATAAAATTGGGAGGATAGGCATGAAGTATAGGTGGTATCTTCAGGGGTTTGTAATACTTCTTGATCCTGGATTGAATTTCAGTAAGTTGGTTACAAGGCGGAACAATGATTTCAATAAGTGGTGAATCAGATTTATTATTCACAGGCTTACATGACTGGTCATGATTTGGAGAAGTTTGGATATGATCAGCATTATGGTTAGTGGGTTCGAATTAAGGAATGAGATTAATATCGATAATGCAAGAGGGCATATCTTCTCTTCTAAAGGATGGATTGACCATTGCAGGCTTATAATCATCTGAGTAAACAGAGCATAAGATAATTCTTTTGACATGCAAAGGAAAATACAGGAATGAACTTGTTATCACCCTATAAGTTATAGGAATCAACTGGTGACTGGGATATTATCTGTCTCTAGTGTTTTTGTTGACAAATGATTTTTCATTCTGCAAATAATTTGAAAAGAAAAAGAAAGAAAAGAAAAAGAGGGTATAAAAGCCCCATGCAATAATAGTAACTTGGTCCATACCTTTCAAGCATGACCAAGTTCTTTTTAAATTTGATGTTGATAGCGTAGTGAATGATTTGGATAAAACAGTTTAATCTTAGCCAAAGTGTCTAGGTTAGATTAGTGAATAAATCTGGCCAGACTGTCTAATCTTGGTCAGATAGCCCCAGGGTAGAGTAAATTCTTAACTCAACAGTTTAATCTGGGTTAACTATCTTAGGAAGATAGGTTAGGATGTAGGCTAGTTGCTTTATGGTTTCATTCCAATAAAACCAGCTTGATGTAAAATGTTACACCATGTTTCAAATGCTTAACAGATAGTTTGGTCAAAATCCCTTGGTGGTGTTTATTTGAAAATGTGGGGAAAAAACCATAAAAACACTTTTATCCTAATTTTTTCCCAGCGCATGTACTTTTTCGCTCCCCATTTATACTCTCTGCATATACCGATGGTCTTGATCGCGATGCTCATATCTATGATGCAAAGAGCATTTCGGACCCCCCCGATCATTCTGCTTTTAACCGGGGGGGTCCAGAATCGGTAATAAGACTTGCGCACATCTAGATGGCCCAGGGACGAGTGCTTAAATCAACGGTATAGATTGGATTCCAGACCCCCCCGTACGTTCTACCTTTAATGGAAGGGGGGGGTCCGGAATGAGTGATAAAGAGTGCGCTTGGATCTACGGCTCAAAAACAGGCGGGCAGATCAATGGCCAATAATGGATTTTGGACTCCCCTGGATGATCTGCTTTTAATCGAAGGGGGGGGGTCCAGAATGGTTATCTTCCTCTGGCGGGCCCCTTGTCATATGTGGTATAAACCTATTGGTCCCGAAGTCCCGTCACCATCTGGTATCTAACAGACCCCCATCACTTATGGACGTCATCTTCCACTGGTTCCGTTTGTCCCACTTGTTCCCGAGTTATGTCCCATCCCATAACTGCTGTCAGTCCCCTACCCCCTTTCACTCATGATCAACCCCTTATTGTGACTTTTACCTCCAATCCCTAGATGCCACATCACCCGTTTGTATTTTTCAACCACCGTCACCTGCCATCTCACCCCCAAGTGGCCCATTGTCCATTTATTACTGGATAACCTATCCGTTATCCAGCTGACCTGTCTCCCTCGCCCAACTGACCCCATTTTTAAATAAAACTACCATTTTTATCTACTTTCGCTGTTCACTCGCCGCACCAGAGAAATTCATTGCTTGTTCCCCCATTGCATCCTATCGCCTTCATCCACAGTCAGTCGACCCCACTAACTTTGTGTTTATTGCAGGTACCATTGCAGAAATGGTGCCAAAACCTAGACAAGAAGAAGGAGAAGAGAATCTGTTTCTCCCGCCTCTTGTCGACCTAGACAAAATCCCACTGGTCGACAAAGATAGATTGATCACAGATACCAAATGCGATTTCAATTTTTCAGACCTCCAGTCATGGCTCAGGGAAGTTTTCCTGAACCAGAGCGATGAAATTGGACTCTGGGAGTCCAATTTTCCCCTTTACCTCTTTCCCCAGATCCACCATTTTCCCGAGTTCACGCTTAAATGTTAATCTCACTATATTCTTGAACAAAGAGCTGTCATCTCCTCATCCGGAGACACCCTGTTCCTCATTACGCCATAAGACATTGACCAGATGATGCAAATTCCCTGTGCCAACTCTGTGTTTCCTTTCAACCTGGAAATCCTCACAGAGCTGTATCAGAAGATGACTTTTCCCCAAAGAGATCAAATATTCAAGATTTTTCTTCCCACCTCCGCTCAATTCCCTTCCACAAATCCCCCTTACCCGTCGTCCATGTTCTCCACTAAGGGAAACCAGATCATTTCTTCCCTTTGTGCTTTGCTAGGGTACTATTCTGACCAGTGGGTAGATGAGCCCATTCTGGGTTTTCTGTCCATTTTCTCCACTGATGAAAAGCCCACAGTTCAGTTTGATTTCAACACCTTCTTGGCAGATAATATTCATGAACAGTTCATGAATTTTGGCATGGAAGGCATGTTCAGATACTCGTCTATACTGGCCTACCTATTTGTTTACTTTCAAGCAGATAAATTAAGTTTTTCCATGCAGAAGATGGATGCCTATGGAAGGCCTCNTAAAAGAATTGCAATAAAGCCCCATGCAATAATAGTAACTTGGTCCATACCTTTCAAGCATGGCCAAGTTCTTTTTAAATTTGATGTTGATAGGGTAGTGAATGATTTGGCTAAAACAGTTTAATATTAGCCAAAGTGTCTAGGTTAGATTAGTGAATAAATCTGGCCAGATTGTCTAATCTTGGTCAGATAGCCCCAGGGTAGAGTAAATTCTTAACCCAACAGTTTAATCTGGGTTAACTGTCTTAGGAAGATAGATTAGGATGTAGGCTAGTTGCTTTATGGTTTCATTCCAATAAAACCAGCTTGATGTAAAATGTTACACCATGTTTCAAATGCTTAATAGATAGTTTGGTCAAAATCCCTTGGTGGTGTTTATTTGAAAATGTGGGGAAAAAACCATAAAAACACTTTTATCCTAAGTTTTTACCAGCACATGTGCTTTTCTGCTCCCCATTTATACTCTCTGCATATACCGATGGTCTTGATCGCGTCGCTCAGATCTACGACGTACAGAGCATTCCGGACCCCCCCGATCATTCTGCTTTTAACCGGGGGGGGGGGGGGGGTCCGGAATCGGTAATAAGACTTGCGCACATCTGGACGGCCCAGGGACGAGTGCTTAAATCAACGGTCCAGATTGGATTCCGGACCCCCCCGTCTGTTTTGCCTTTAACGGAAGGGGGGGGGTCCGGAATGAGTGATAAAGAGTGCGCTTAGATATACGGCTTAGAAACAGGGGGGCAGATCAATGGCCCACAATGGATTTCGGACCCCCTGGATGATCTACTTTTAATCGAGGGGGGGGGGTTCGGAATGGTTATCTTCCTCTGGCGGTCCCCTTGTCATATGTGGCATAAACCTATTGGTCCCGAAGTCCCGTCACCATCTGCTATCTGACAGACCCCCGTCACTTATGGACGTCATCTTCCACTGGTTCCACTTGTCCCACTTGTTCCCAAGTTATGTCCCATCCCATAACTGTTGTCAGTCCCCTACCCCCTTTCATTCATGACCAGCCCCTTATTGCGACTTTTACCTACAATCCCTAGCCGCCACATCACCTGTTTGTATTTTTCAGCCACCATCACCTGCCATCTCACCCCCAAGTGGCCCGTTGTCCATTTATTACTGGATAACCTATCCGTTATCCAGATGACCTGTCTCCCTCGCCCAACCGACCCCATTTTAAAATAAAACTACCATTTTTCGCTACTTTCATTGTTCACTCGCCGCACCAGAGAAACTCATTACTTGTTCCCCTATTGCATCCAGTCGACTTCATCCATAGTCATTCGACCCCACTAACTTTGTGTTTATTGCATGTACCATTGCAGAAATGGCACCAAAGCCTAGACAAGCAGAAGGAGAAGAGAATCTATTTCTCTTGCCTCCTATCGACCTGGAAAAAATCCCACTGGTCGACAAAGATAGATTGATCGTAGATACCAAATGCGATTTTGATTTTTCAGACCTCCAGTCATGGCTCAGGGAAGTTTTCTTGGACCAGAGCGATGAAATTGGACTCTGGGAGTCCAATTTGCCCCTTTATCTCTTTCCCCAGATCCACCATTTTCCCGAGTTCGCGCTTAAATGTCAAGCTCACTATATTCCTGAATAAAGAGTCGTCATCTCCTCGTCCAGAGACACCCTGTTCCTCATTACGCCAGAAGACATCGACCAGATGATGCAAATTCCCCATGCTGACTCTGTGTCTCCTTTCAACCTGGAAATCCTCATAGAGCTGTATCAGAAGATGAATTTTCCCCAAAGATCTCAAATATTCGAGCTTTTCCTTCCCACCTCCACTCAATTCCCTTCCACAAATCCCCCTTACCCGTCGTCCATGTTCTCCACTAAGGAAAACCAGATCATTTCTTCCCTTTGTGCTTTGCTAGGGTACTATTCCGACTATTGGGTAGATGAGCCCATTTTGGGTTTTCTATCCATTTTCTCCACTGATGAAAATCCCACAGTCCAGTTTGATTTCAACACCTTCTTGGCAGACAATATTCACGAACAGTTTGTGAAATTTGGCACGGAAGGCATGTTCAGATACTCATCTATACTGGCCTACCTATTTGTTTACTTTCAAGCAGATAAATTAAGTTTTTACATGCAGAAGGTGGACGCATATGCAAGGACTCAGGCAGTTACAACATGGACCTCTTTGCTGAAGCATAACTCCACAGAGTATAGCTTCAAGGCATTCATTGATCTGCTCTACCACCCCGTGGTAAGCATGTTGAGTGGCAGGCCCGAGACTCGAATAAACGATGAAGTCTAGAGAATATTGCATCGCTCGGACAACACAAAGACCGGGGATTGGTACCTGTATAAAAACCACACCGAGATCAGAGTATTCAAGTGCAAGTTGGCACCCTACAAGATGCCCAAATATGTGTCGGTAAGAATCTTTTCTTTAGAGTACATAAGAAAAATCATGAATTCAGATGACATCCATTTTGTATCATTGAAGAAAAAGCAGCAACTTCGAATCAAGGGGCAGATTGGCTCCTTCATTTGCAATAGCCGTGGCACTGGAGAAGAAGCGGACCGGATGCTGAGAGAGATGAAGTTTTCCTTAAGCTTCCCATGGCACTATGATCCTTGCGGGATCATCTCAGAAATGCGGGTGAAGAACAAAAACATCCCGTACGTTCATGAAGCTAAGCCCGAAATTGAGAAATTCGCTAATCAGACTGTGTGGGTGCCTGACACCTTGATTGAAGTGGAACAGTAGGTTCCCCCAACCACTGTGCCACCAACTACCACACCACAGGTCCCTGAGCAAAAAAGGCCTCGGCAAGATTTATCTCCGCCTGTCACGGAGGTATCGTCTGAAGAGTTCCAGTTGCACACTAAGAGGCCCAAGACAACCACAATTCCTGGTCCTATGGTGGAGAAGGAAGCCTCTCCTACCACAGTGGTCAAGTCTTTCATTCCACCTTTCGGCTCAAGCCTACATAAGGACATCACCCCATCAGTGCCAAATAAATTCTCAGACTCCCCACTGGACACTCAACCAGGCAAGACTGGACCCAATTTGAGCATTTTCGAGAAGTATGAGCTGATTAAGAAAATAAACCAGACCCTTACCAGTAGTACTTATGCTCAGTTTCAGAAGCAGTCATCCACTGTGCAACATAGGCTATTGTCTACATTTGACACAGAAAAGGGCAGGATGCACATGGCCTTCCTCCAAGCGCAGGTACCAGATCCCAAGGTGATCATAGACTACAAGAGGGCCACCTTCAAATTCCAGATGAAGGATGTGCACCCAGCAGATCAGATGGATCTGCACAAGCAGACAGGGGAGATGGTATTCCATACATTGGCACATGCTTCTGCTTCTGCAACAAAATTACAGGTATCATTGAACAATGCTTAGACACAACTCAAGATGAAGAAAATATCGTCCTTTGCGAAGGACAATAGAATCAAGACTTTGGAGGATCTGGTCCTCAAGATCGGCTATGATCCTTTGAACATCAAAGCTGCAGAGGAGATGATAAAGAAGAAGAATTCATACATCGCCTCCTTGAGGATACAACTGAAGCTCCTGCCCACAGAGGACTCGCAGGTGAAGGATATAGCAAAGAAAGAAGGCGAGAAGGATAAAATGCTCAAGCTGCTCATGGAGAGATGGAGAGATTATTAAAAGATAAGGAGTAGATGAAGCCAATGGAAGTCATTCCATTAAGTGTCGTTCTGATTTTAGGAGAAAGCACAACAGCAGTGACAACAATCCCATCTGCAACTCCATTGACATCACAAGAGGGGACAACCGACCTCGCCAAATCCATGGAAAAGATGAACCTGCAGGAGACAGAGATCAGGAGGCTTAAAAAGGAAGTTGAGAACCTCCAGGAACTCAAAACTTCCTTCCAGACTAGTCTCTCCAAGGAAAAGCAGGTAACAAAACAGCTCAAGCAGGAGCTACAACAGCTCCAAAAGAAAACAGTGGTAGGGAAGACTTTGGCTGAGGTAAAAGAGAATGTATGGATAGACATCATAAAGTCCATAAATGAGATATGGCCTATGATCCAAATAATGTTTGAGCAGAATGAGTTGGTCCAGAGGAGAAAACAGGCCATTGAGAAGATCAGAGTAGAATTGGGAGACATGCCAACATAGGCAAATGAGATCATCAAGTTCCTCAATTCTAAGACCAGAGAAGAGCTGGAAGAGATGAATATCGAAGACAGAACAGAGACCATCCTTGAGGTCAAAATAATTTTGACCAAGAGAGGTCTAATTCTTCAGTTGGAAGAAAAGGTTCAGGTCATGGACCAAGGGGTACAAAGGTTCTTCAATAAGATTGAAGGTCTCCAAAAGAAAGGTCTACCTGGTCTGAAGGTTATTAATGATAAAATGATGACACTCCCAGATTACAAGAAGAGATTGGCTGGGGTTTCTAAGGACAATTCAAAGTTTGCTGGCATACAAGGGAGCATCATCGGAAAAGCATTCATGGATGCCCTTCAATGGGACATTAGTATCCAACACGAGATTCGATACATATTCCTCACCAAGCTTACATTCGCCAGGTATACTGAAATGGACGAAGTGTATCGAAGACTGCTCAAAATCATTGTGCCTAGTCATCTTATATGGGAGGAACTCTGTGATCTGCTCGATTAGCAGATGAGTTGTCCAGGTCCAGTCAGATGAGGTCATGCAAAAGGCTTCATCAACGGTCTACCCAGAAATCAACGTGCAGTTACACCAAGTCATCAAGTAGTTCCTAGATTTAGGAGATTTGTTAAATTTGTTAGGCTAAAAATAGAATTAGCACGTCCTGATCATTTATGATAGGAACGTTTTTAATTTGAGTTATAAATACTTCACCTTTCGAAGTATTGAGGGTTGTTGATCTTCACACCCTAACGCTATCAGACTGTAACATTTTTGAAGAGATCTTCCATTAATAAAGAGGAGGCACTTTTACAGGATTCTTGCGTGTATTCACTGGTGATGTTATTCTCTAAGTTGAATGTTATTCTTTCTTTTGTGAACATATTGTTTTCTGAAACTAATCTTTAAGAGTAATGAATGTTGCAGGATTTATCTTAGATACCTTGTTTCTGACTCGAAAGATTTTAGTGTTTATCTTCTGGTGTTTTCAATTAAGGAACTATTAACTGCTTCTTAGTTGAAATTATCTTTCTCATCTTTTCTTCTGTCCATCATCTAAGCTATTAAAAGATCCAGTGAGTATATTATCTCGCCCTGTATAAGTCTTCCTTCACGTTTCTGGTTGTATTTCATTTTTATTTAACACAGACCCCATAGCCCAATGGATGTGTAGACTGTCTCAACCAAATCAAAAACACTTTGACAACAAAAAAGACCTATTTATTTACGTAGCCTAATATTTAAAATTGAAAACATAGCTAAATCATATAGAGAGATCCCTCTCTGAAGTTGGAAGGGCTAGATCCCATCTTCAAAAGTGGTTGGATAAAGTTACCTTTGTAGATTTATTCTGTTTCAACCTCTAGGAAATTTACCAAGTGCTAACAGAACTGATGAAGAAAATATGAGCTCTTTGAAAAAATTGACGGCTTGGTACCTTGTCTGTCTCTTCCATCTTTCCATTCTCTATCAGCTGGGCTCATTCTCCAGTGGAGTCCTTTGATTGTGGAGTCGCCAGGTGAAATATTGTAGTCATATGTGTGTCTGGATTTTTTTCACCATCAAAAACCATATATGATCATTGTCATTATCCCAGGGAAATATATTTTTTTACTTCGTTCCCCGGCAACGATGCCAGAAGATGTTGGTCCTAAAGTTTGCACCTGACTGCTAAAGGGAAAATCTAGGCCACCTCAAGTTTAGAATAGTTGATTTTAAATTTTGTTGGTCATTTGGAGGGTTGTTTCACGAAGACAGTAACATGATTGGGTTGGAAAACTGACACGAAGGAGGGTTCTCCTTGGCTCGTGGCACACAAATGACATACAAGTGAAATAATAAAAACAAAGGGAAACAACAAACCACTCAATGAATAATTTGCTGCAAGAATTTTAATACTTAAAATATCATTTCAAGGAATTAAACATGTATGAAAAACAAAATAACTCCCTCAAGTTGCAATAAAAACAAATCTTCACCAAGCATTAGCTATTTTCATAGGTTGCAGATCAATAAAGACAAGTTATGCAATAGACGAAGGAAATGAAATGTACATTGCACATATCAAAAACTGCATTCAAGATAAGATAAAAACACATGGAGATTTGGATGAAACACTATCGTCAAGAGTATATTCACTAGGTAGAGAGATTTAGTCCATGCACAAAATGGGTCCAACCAGTCTGATGTATTTCTTTCCTTTCCCCAAAACTCCGACCCCTAAAACATATAGAAACTGCATATTTATCAGAGTTACAGAGGCTCTCATCCATCTGGGACTGAGAATTAAATCTACATTAACAATTGTAGAATGAATAATTAACTTGAATAAAACACTGCTGGAGTACAACAATGTAGACTTCACACTTGACTTAATAAAAAAGAGTGGTTCTTACCACACATATAAGACCACTTATTATACTTTAAACTAAACAAAGTCTTGAACTAAAAATTGAAAACTGACACTAGTGATGAAACTGGACTGATGTGAGCAATGGAATGAGTTGATATTGCGGCAGAAACTGATTCGAAGTGACAGAGCTAAGTTTTACATTGATCATGGCGTGCACGCGCGCTATTGGGTGCCACTAGAGAAAACTAGATATGCAATGTGAAAATCTCCCGGAGTGACCTGACGTCATATAAGCACGTGATTATGGAATTTATTGAGGGTGGTTTGGGTCCACACCAATCTAATCCCTGCAATCCACCACAAGATGCGACATACCTCATAAGCTATACCATGGTTTCAATTGCGGGACTACTCTGGAAAATTAACGTTCAAGCATTTTTTGTCCCCGCAATGAAGTGTGACCATCGATCTTGTCACAATATGTGATCTGGGTGGCCCTGCTACTTTAGCGCCCCTACTAAATTTCTATCCATCCACCATATTAGAAATTCCCTATCTAATTTAGCGATGGCGCTGATTTAGATGCAAATTTTATATAAACCCCAGAGTAGTACAGGCCCAGAGTGATGTGGCAGGATGAAATGAATGCCACATGTCCTAATGTATGAGTTCCATGTGTCTCTGAGACTTCGGGCCTTCAGGTGATATTCCTTCCTTTCCTGCTACAAATATCAATGGTTCTTGTTGATTTGAGATCAACGGTCCTCAATTACTTCAGGAGTTTGGGCTTCAAGCCTTTTTAATGCATAATTCTTACAATCCTCCAGATTGTCGTATCTCCGACGTGAGAGATTTGGTGCTGCGTGTCCTTGTTGATGGATGATCTAGATGAAATCCTTGCTTTTTTCCTTCAGGAATCCTTTAATCACTCAACTTCTGCTTGTTTCCTCCCAGAGTGATGTGGCTGTGAAGTGACGTGGTGTCCTGATGTCATATGATGTCACGGTTGTTGATGTGTCACATAAGGTGACTGACATGTGTCACTAAAAAATGAACGGATGACATGCCCAAGGGTGCCTGCACTGAGTGCCATGTGTTTCTGATGAATGAGCACCAAGCATTTGAACTGATGAGTGCCAAGTTTCTTTGACACTTTAGTGTTTCGACGTTTGGGAGTTTATGTATGTTGTGTTTGGAAATCCCCGGAGGAAAATCACCGAAGCGATGCGACAATTTCAACGTTCGAGAGTTTTTGAATAAGACAACTTTGATGTTTTGGCGCCAAAGTAACAGAGTGATGTTTGTAACTCTTGCAATTAAACCTCATGCTAGTTCCAGAATGCCGATTGTGCGAGATTCGTTGATCTGAAGACCTGTTACATCTACGTTGTTGAAAATTGAACCTGACTATTTGCTTGTATTTCAAGCCCAAAATGGACTGCAAGAATGTTTCATTTTGTCCACGGGTGTTTCCTGTGCATATAAAAAGGCTTGGTTGACCCGTTGTGAGCTCAATCAATGGAAAACCTGATGACAAGCATTCTGAACCAAATACGACATGTAATTATCCTTCAAGTAACAATAGAAATAAAAATGCATGAAGACTCAATCAAGAAAGAAACGAATAAGAACCAAGTAACTCAGTAATGGGAAACTGACTTAACCAACCAGAAGACAATTTTTTTTATTAAGGCATAGGGAAATGAGAGAGGAGGGGCAGGGGTGCAGACCTAGGTTACAACATGAGAGAAGCGAAAAAACTAAGACACAGGGAAAACAACCACACATCAAAAGAAAAGGAAACATGTCAGGGAATCAACCATTTAAGACCTCATAGAATATGAATTGGATAAGATTGCAGACAAAGTTATAGAAGCAACAAATGAATATTTTGAGGGTGCAACAAAACAACAAGAGTAAAGGAATTTGAATATGCAAGCACAGATTACTGCGTTGCGACAATTTTTGGAGACCACGAAACTTGAAACTATACAAACATGAAAACAAGTGAAAGCAGAGGATAAAACGTAGAAAAATGAGGCACAACATATGACATCTATTGTATCCAGAGAAAGACATGTAATGAAGATAACGACGAGAGCCTTAGAGTTTCCCATGGTAGAATTGAAAGAGAAATCCAAGACACTAAGTCATATTGACTTAGTGGTATCTTAGTTGCCTATATAAATTTTTTATGGATTACAATCGAGTGTGAGAGAGGAAATTCAAGTGCGCATAGTATCAAACTCATTGAAGCTAAAAAATATAGTAACATATAAGGATATGTAAGCAGAATATGACCAAATCGGGCAATAATGGGATGAATCATCACAAAAGGTAGAGAGAGATAAAAATGCAGTCAAAGGGGTCTATAACATTATTCCAGAAGTGATAAGGGAGGAAGACGCCACACTGGAGGAACAAGTGACAAAGATGAACGAAGCCATTTAGGGATTCCAAACAAAGATCAGTGACTTAGAGGCATGAAAATACTAGGCACTCCCTCAGAGGAAAGGGAGAAAAGAGAGAAGTTGGCGACCATAATCATAAATAACATCAAGAGTATGGAAGTAGAATGTGCTAAGTTGTATGCATAAAGAATGGGCATTTGGATGCAACTGACTGAAGATGTGGAGGAATAGGATATTGGCTAGAAGATACATGCTATGCAGGATAAGGATAAGAAGTTCAAAGAAGTAATGGGTACATTACCACCAGAAGAGGTGGTAAGAACAATGGTTGAAAACATGAAGCTATATTTCAAAATAAAACAACTAAGGGCAGAGCAGGAGGCTCATGCGCAAAATATTGAGGTATTGCAAGAAGAAGCCTATAAGGTGACTGCAAAGTTAGCAGCCACTCAAGTCAAGGTCAAGAAGATAGCACATGAAACCGTTGAAAAATTGAAGACCCACTTAACTGTAGAAATGGACAAGGAAATTGTACAAGAGGAAGCACGAGTCAAGGAAAAAGCTACAACGACCAACAATACACAACAAAATTTCTTGGAAACCTAGAAGCAGTACCGTGTTGGACAACTGAGAGGGGGGGGGGGTGAATCAGTTGTCACCGTGCTTAAAAAATAATACTTATTTTTAAAATCTTTACAAGGCACTCAATTATGATCACAATAATGCAAAGAAATAAACAGTGGCACATTCAACATCAGTTACATATATGAGAAACACAGAGAAAGATATTTCCCGAGGAAACCCATACAGGGTAAAAACCTATTTTTCTTTATATGATAAGTAATAGTTACATTCTTTACATTATCATACATATGAGCACCGACTCATAATGAGGCTACAACCTATGATTTTTGCAAGCTGCTACTTGCCGAGAGCACCAATTCTCTGTTTTCTCTAGCACCCACTAGAAGGAAGCACCAACCCCCTGGTTTCTCTAGCACCAACTAGAATGAAGCACCAACTCCCTGCTTTCTCTAGC
>JZKD02S0068597.1:12970-25488 GCA_000966675.3 Picea glauca
CAAGACAATAATGAGTCATCTTTACATCAAACAATCTTGGGTCCATTACCCAAACCTTTGTGTTGTGGGGCTTTTTTCAAGGGTTGACATCAATGACAACCAACCTTAATCAACACTTTGACTTAGTTATACGTAGCTTCTACTCTTAACAACAAATAGGAAGCAAATCTGGGCACACTTCAACAATACCACTCCAAACTTAGAAGAGAAAACTGATAAAAAAACTTCTTAAGAAAATAGTGAATCGAAAGGTTCTTTCTTAGGTGACAAATCTGTTCATTAGAGACTCATGAAATGAAGATATGAACTTAAGATCATATTCCCTGTAGCATTTGAAAACAACAATTAACAATCAACTTTAAACATTCTTGAAACAGAAATCAATTCTAAATCTATTTTATTCAAGCAAACCTTCTTTAGTACAAGGAATGATCAACATAACTAAGAGACTTCATTATGGAACATGAAGGTAAAAGACGAAGTCTGATGGTTCCTGTACTTATTGAGAATAACACAGTCATAAATTCAAAACAAAAACATTTTCTTACTTAAAAATCCCACACATCTATCAAACTCTTATCAATTAAATATAAATCTGTAGAAATGGATATGAAACTATCTACTGTGTTTGTTGTGTAACCATTTACTCGCACTGATTCAAAATCAAATAAATCTGTATTGTAATTAAAATGCATTTAAAATCATTTATAACACACCACTATTAAATGTTCATACTCACACAATTAACTCACAACACACAAAGATATGTACAGGGAGGCTTACCTTGGTTGGGGCAGTGGGCCCTTGTTGAACCAACAAGGTGCCTCTAAAGAAATTGCAGACTAAAACACTTTACTTCTACTCATGAATTGCACAAAACAACATTTGCATTCTGATCTTGATTTATGCAAGAACACAATGAAATACAGAAACACATAAACACAGATATGCAACGGAAGTAAAACTTCATTTCATTAACAACAAATGACTGAAAATATGCTTACAAACAGAATGGAAATAAAATAGCTCGGGCGCTGGTAGCTTATCTCTGAGAAGAGATGTGGCGGATACTAGCCTATGAACTATGTGTTTCAATGAGGCTCGAAAGCCTATATATTATTCAGAAACAATGGAAAACCCTAAACATCCAAAAACCTAACCCTAGGAGATGAAACGCCAGAATATGGGCCTCGTTGGGGTAAATTGGTACATCAATTTCCCAGGGTCATAACTTTGCCATACTATCTTCGTTTGATGCACATGATACATCGTTAGAAAGATATATCTGAGGACTATGCTTTTGATAGAAAATATCATGTCCAAAATGGACCCATATTCTTCGCAGCATTCATGCCCAAAAAATGTTGTTTAGGGCCTCAAAACGGCTCCGGAAATTTAGGACCTGAAAAACTGCTAAAAATAGTAAATTGTGCTACAATTAAGGAAACTGAAAAACTAAAAGAAACAATGGTGTGGGTCCAAGTGGAATAGGAGGGTGGCCACCAATATCCACCTGGATCATTCCTGGCCCCTTAGGAAGCAATGGTCCCCATTGCGTTGAGTTCCTCCATGAGATGAGGAAACTTCTGTTGAACTTGGTCCCTGGTGAGCCATTTTCCCTGGTGAAGGAGTTGACCTACTTTGACAACTCGATATAGTTGGATCCTCTGTTGGAGGGTGTTCTTGATCTATGTGTCCATAATTTGATCAGTTTTGGCTTGTTCCATGCAATCTAGGTTTAACTCTATTGGTGTGAGTTGTCCTGCCATGTCAGATGTGTCCAGTGGAGGTGGAAAGTAGGGTCGAAGGCGGTCGACATTGAACACTAGGTGCAGACCAAGGAATGGTGGAATACTAAGCTCAAATTCATTGTCTCCTACAGCCTTGGTGATGGTGTATGTCCCATATCAGAGAAGGTGAATCTTGCAATAGGGTCCAGCGAGGTGCTCCTTATGAAAATGTAGACACACTTTGTCGCCCACCTGGAAGTTGTGTGGCACCCAATGTTGATCATGTCATTGCTTGTACTTAGCATTGGATCTTTCCAAGATGTCATGAACCTGTTGGCGGATATGTTGAATGTGCTCAATGAAGTTGTTTTCCTTGTCAGCCTCATACTGGACATGGGATGAATCTGCCTGAGTAGTTGCAAATAGCATGGCTACGTCAATGGGACATAGTGGCTGGAATCCCAAGCCCACTTGAAAGGGGATGTGGTTGGTTGAGCTATGGAGAGCCTGGTTGTAGCTGTGTTGTATGTAGGAGAGGCTCTCATCCCATGTGCGTGGATGCTTTGAGTTGTACATGAGCAGAATGTGTACAATCATCCGGTTGACGACCTCTTTCTGGCCATCAGTTTGTGGATGGAAAGTTGTGGACTTGGTGAGCTTGGTGTCCAGCATTGACCAGAGGCTGGACCAAAATGTACTAAGGAACCTGTTGTCCCAATCTAATATGATAGATTGTGGGATCCCAAAGTGTACCCACACTCACTCAAAGAAGAGTTTAGCAGTGGCTTCTACTGTGATATTGTTCTTGCAGGCCATCATAATGGACATCTTCGAGAATCTGTCGATGACCACAAAAACACAGTCATTGCCATGCTTAGTAGAAGGAAGGCCTGACATGTAAACCATGGAGATGGATTCCCAAGGTCGACTAGGGGTGGGCAGCGGAGTATAGAGGCCTTGCTTCTTGATGGTCGGTTTGGCAATGGCACAAGTAGTGCAAGACTTGATGTACTTCCCGACATCCTATCGAAGGTTCGACCAATAGAAATACTTTTGCAGTACTACCACGGTTTTATCGACCCCGAAATTCCCAGCAACCCGACTGTAGTGTGCCTCCCAAATCATCTTGGCACGCTCACTTGAGGGAACACAAAGATGTCCCAGGTGACATACCAGGGCATCCTGGAGGTGAAAATTAGGAACTTTCTTACCCTCCAAGAGCGTATTGTATGTGTGGCCGAATTCTGGATCACTTTTGTAGAGAAGAAGCCAATCGGAAGTCTCGTTCCCACAAGAGTTGAGCATCGTGGTTAGCGCTAGGATAGGGGGTCGGTTGAGGCAGTCTGCAACATTATTGGTGCTTCCTTTCTTGTACTTAATGTTCAAATGAAATTGTTGCAGGTATGTGGACCACTTCTAATGGAAATCATTATGAAACTTCCCTTGTGTCTGTATGAACTGCAAGGGTCAGTGTTTTGTGTGGATGACTGTTTCCTTTCCCAAAATGTAATGCTTCCATTGTCGACAAGCCTGCACAATGGAATACATCTCCTTGTCATAAGTGATACTTCCGCACTATGTCAGAAAGTGTCTCACTTTGATATGCCACTAGATGCCCCTGTTGAGTAAGGATTTCCCCAATAGCATAGTCGGAGGCATCTGTCTTGATCTCAAATGGTTGTTGCAAGTCTGGAAATGTGAGCATTGGTGCAGAGCAGAGACGATGCTTCAAATCGTTGAACACCTTCTATTGAGATTCAGACCAAAATAATTTTTGTTTCACTCCTCCCTTGGTGACTTGACTCAAGGGCCAAGTGATATGAGAGAATCCCAACACAAACCTACGGTAGAAATTGGCAAGACCCAAAAAGTTACGAAGCTCTATTAGGGTGGTTGGGGTTGGCCAATCCCAAATGACTTGGATCTTGGCTAGATCCACATGCACCCCCCACTCATCAATAATGTATCCTAGATTCTAAACCTGGGTCATGCAAAAAGTGAACTTCTCCAAATTGGCACACAACTTGTGTTGCCACAGTGTTTGGAGGACTTGTTGGATGTGGTGGAGGTGCTCTTCCCAAGTCTAGCTAAAGATCAGAATGTCATCCAAGTACATCACTACAAATGAGTTGGTGACTAGTCGCAAGATGTCGTCCATTAGTCTCATGAAGGTTGCAGGGGAATTCGTCAACCCAAAAGGCATGACTAGCCATTCGAAAAGGCCCTCCTTGGATTTGAAGACATTCTTCCACACATCAGAGGGTTCAATTGGTACCTGGTGATACCCAGACTTCAAGTCAATATTGTTGAAATATTTCGCCCCCTTGATTTGTTCCAGAAGGTCATCAATCCATGGGATTGGGTACCTATTCCGGACAGTGATCTTGTTCAGTGCCCGATAATCAATGCAGAGTCTCCAAGTCCCATCCTTCTTATGCACCAACACGATCGGGCTCCCACAGGGCGATGAACTTGACCGGATGTGACCTTTCTGCAACAGCTCATGAATCTGCCTCTTGATTTTATCATTCTTCGTAACAGAGCATCAATAGATCGGTCCATTGGACAATGATGCACCTAGGGTCAGATCGATGGGGTGCTTGACCTGACAGTGTAGAGGCACCCCTGCAGGGGAGGTGAAGATGTCCTCGTACTCCTCCATGATCTTATCCATCTATTGTTGTCGTGCAGAGGGGCCTTGTCTAGAGGTCGTGGTCGTAGTCTTATTCTTTTCCTGAGGGTGGATCATTAGGAAAACAAATTTCCTGGTTTTGGCAATGAGCTTACTCCATTGTTTTGCAGTAACCAAAGAGATGGTTGTAGGCGGTTCTATTTTCGGTATCCCGTACAGCTTATTTCCCAAAGTAATAATAACAACACAAGGCCTAGATTCATACATAGCATGTCGCTTCCACGAGTATGGTTGGCCTAATAATACATCAAAAACATCGAGAGGAGAAATGTCACATAATACCTCATCTGTGAAGGGCTTGATGTTGTAGGGAAGGCGACATTGTTGGCTTATGCGGAGGTCTCGTCCTTGGTGCAGCCACCTGATGGTGTATGGTTGTGGGTGTGTTATGGTCGGTAAGCCCAGCCATTTCATGACCTCTACTGAGATGAGTTTCTTCTGGCTCCTGCTGTCGACAATGAACTACAACGGGGAACCCTTTACCCACATATGGGAATGGAAGAGGTGCTCCGCCTCCTCTAGATCTTCTGGTTCCTTCTTCTAGATCTTCATGGTGGCAATGGTGACATTGGGCTTCACATCGATAATCTGCTTCCCCCTATCATTCCCCTTGTCGGGTTTTGATTCAGAGTCAGAGCCTGCATCTGATTCAGAAGCCTTCAACTCGGCTACCAGTGACTGCTTGGCCCAACACTCACTTGTGTTGTGAGTGGAGCTCTTATGGAACTCACACCACTTCCTCATGTCCTTTTTTGGCTTCGTGATGTTGTTCTTTGCTTGCAGATTTGGCGGGTTTTCCTAGGCCATCCCGCCTTGGCTTGGTCCTTTGTTCGGCAGTTTGGGGGTACCTTTCCCTTTCTTCTGATTCACAGACCCAAAATCTCGCTTCTTCTTTTTGAACTTCTGCTCAATCTTGGCAGCATACTGGTATGCCGCACCAAGCGAGGAGATATTGAGGAACTCCATTTCCTCCTAAATGTATCTATGAATAAAACTATGATACTTTAACACCAAATGTTTCTCCGAATCTTTGACACCCAACTTTGTGCGTAGGGTATGGAACAGATTCGTCAGCTCATGGACATCTTGGTCTCTTTGTTTCCGTAGCGTAGTCCATTGTATGTATTTGTCCTCATAGCTCCCCACAAGATAATATTGTTCCTTGATGGCATCTCAAAAAGAATTTTAAGTGGGTGCGACCAAGAATAGAGAGGGTTACCCCTCGCTCTGTTGCTCCAAGTAGGTTTCCCACCAGTCCTTGACATGGGGGGTGGCTTTAAGGAGTGCAAAAACAATCCTTTCTCGGTCGGAAAATTCATGAACTAAGAAATATCCTTCTAGAAGATTCAACCATCTATCAATGCCATCTGCATATATTTTTCCCTCAAATATGGGAATGTCAAATTTTACTTGTACCTTAAAAGGAGTGGTTGTTGGATGTAGATGCGCTGCCAGTGGGCAGTCGTTGAAGGATCTGGGCAAAGTTTTCCATCATTGTGTTCCTTTGTTTCTCGAGGGCCTCCTCAAGTAATAATTTGATAGGATCTCCTGCTCCCTCATTTTTCTTTTCTTCCCCCATGGATGGTCGTCGGGGTTTGTGAGGTTGATCTTGCAATGGTTCAACCAGATTGAGCCCTAACTCCTTATACCCTGATCTCATTGGGAACATGCAAAGAAGGATAGAGAAAGAGCAGATTGATCTGATACCACTGATCCAAATTTATGAAGAAACACAATGAAATACAAAAATACACATAAACGCAGATATGCAGCGGAAGTAAAACTTCATTTCATTAACAACAAATGACTGAAATATGCTTACAGACATAATGGAAATAAAATAGCTCGGGCGTTGGTAGCTTATCTATGAGAAGAGATGTGGTGGCTATTGGCCTATGAACTCTTTGTTACAATGAGGCTCGAAGGCCTATATATTATTGAGAAACAATGGAAAACCCTAAACATCCAAAAACCTAACCCTAGGAGATGAAACGTCGGAATATGGGCCCCGTTCGGGTAAATTGGTACATCAATTTCCTAGGGTCGTAACTTTGGCATACTATATCTGTTTGATGCACATGATACATCGTTAGAAATATATATCCGAGGAATACACTGTTATTTGTGAATATCAAGTTCGGAATGGACTCATATTCGCCAGAGCATTCATGCCCAAAAAATGTCATTTAGGGCCTCAAAACGGCTCTGGAAGTTCAGGATCCAAAACACTGCTAAAAATAGTAAATTGTGCTACAATTAAGGAAATTGAAAAACTGAAAGAAACAATGGTGTGGGTCCAAGTGGAATAGGAGGGTGGCCAGCAATATCCATCTGGATCACATTCCTTCAATTGATTGATTGAATAAATAGGTCAACATTTCATTTCCCAGCATAACAATGTATATTATTCTCCAAGAAATAATATTACATCATAATAATTCCTCCCTAATTGGACCTATGAGGTCTTATTTATACATAAAATCCATGGAGGAATGGATGAAACTGAATCCCCAAACTAAGAAAACAATTTTTACAATTTTAGGATAAATCCCAAAAATCTGTGTTTTTTAACAATTTGGGCAAATTCAAGTTAGGGATCCACCCATATCTCCCAAAACAATTCTAATTTTGAAAAAATGATTGCGAATTACTCAATTTTCCATATTCTGGACAAAACCCATATATTCGAATTTCTAGATCTGATACCATATGCACGAAAATCGAGGTGCAAGTTGGCAGTTTGAGTTTTTTTGCTAATTTTGGTAGAATCATTCCCCCTGAGCTATAGGTCCACATGTGAGATATGGGTGAATTTTGACTCATGTTTCCACATGAAAACATCGCTCTAGAAAAAAACCATGTGCCTGATTCTCTTCTAGAAACATTCAAAAATTCTGAATTATGTCTAGTACCGGATTATCACAGGTTGGTACCGGAATAACACAGGTTGGTACTGGAATAACACAGAGAAGTACCAGATCAATGTTGTGCGGGTTTGTTGGTACCAAATCAATGCTGCTTAAAAATTAAATGATTAGGATCATGAAAAATCAAATATTTAATCATTTTAACTCAAAAAAACTAAACAACCCATGCTTTAATCATAAGTTACCTCTTATGCACGTGAACAAGGTCATCAAGTGTATTTGTGGAGGAAACAGTCAATTATACACTCATAGAATAGGTAGAATAGGCTCATATAGAGGGTAATATAGGGCATTAGAAATGTCAAAATGGAGACTCAACGTACCCCCATGCTTAATTTGTTGCATGTCCTCATGCAACAATGATCTTCAAAATATCACAATTGATGATACTCTTCACTCGATCAAGCATTCCCTGAAGTTTCATCCTTCTTCAACTCCTTAGTTCTCGTTAAACAATATAAACTTCCTGGATTATGCTTCACACTTCTTACCCATGGAAAAGTAGTTATGACAGAAAAGTGGAGTCATGAGTAATAGATTAGATATGTTAGTGATTTGACGTTAAGTCTTATCCAATCTGTTGTGGATCATAGTTAGGAGAAAGGGCTGGATGTGGCTCTAATACGATTATAGGATAGTGGCCAAGAGTTTTCGAAATGACTTTGACTTAATAGGCCTCCCTGGCTAGATTGCCTTTTAAAATAAAAGTGATATAGCATAGTTTTAGATCTTATTTGAAGAGAGGAACACATAAAGGAATACATCCCAAGATGATTAACTCGTTTCTTATCCAAGTTTTTAGAGATGAAGCTCTTCTTTCTTAGGTAAGGTGAATTACACATACTGAGGGTCCCACTTCTCATGCAAACCTATTTATTTTAAAGATATAACTCTAAAGTGGATACTTTAAGGTTCTTAAGAACATCATCTGAGAGATATAAAGGTCATCTCCTAGCCTTGATTTGATAATGATTGCTTCAAAATGAGACCCAAGGGGTTTTGTTCAGTTTTAGGTGTGCCACTTTATGTTTTTCAACTCCCTTTACCCGGCATAGCCCCGCTGCTAGCAGGCCTGTTCAGTACCCCGACGGGTTTACCTTAGTACCATACAAGCATGGCCCCTCTACCAGAAGGTCTATTCAGTACCTCGACGGGTTTACTTATAATTCCTGATACTTCCTTTTTATTATATTACTCAAAATATTTAGAATTATGTATACTGCTCATTGATAGTTTTAGAGTATAAGGAAGGCAGGTGGTATGAGAATGTTTTAGAGTTATTATGCACATAATTAATTGTTTTCAATTATCCCAAGGGTGGCATCGTCCACATTCAACTTAAATATCAGTTATTCAATGTATAATGGAACATCTCGGATAATGAATAAGAGGTCCCTCTAGTTAATACTATTAGGGTTCTCATGAGATTTCATTGGGGTTTTGAAAGGGCGGTCCACCACATTAATTTTTCATCAATACCTCTCAAGAAAAACTTGTAAAGAAAAACTTGGATATGAACTTGTTGAATCAACTAGGTTAGTATTATACATAATGGTGTCACCACTTTTCAATGGATATTTCAATTAGCAATCACTTCTTCAAAATGATGAGGTAATAAGACAAGTACACCCATTATCATATAGAGCCAAATGTGAAAATATCTTCTTAAAGGATAGCGAGGATTATTCATTAGGGTTAAGTGTAGAAATGTAGGAGGAAGATGCACATGAGAGTAAAACCAATTCAACACAAGACTTAAGTGATCCTTAATGGAAAGAACATGAAGAGATTAGCTCATTCCTCCAATTACCTGAAGTGAAAATGATGGTAAGCACAGGAAAAAGATCATATCACTTTGGCATCAGTACCATATTGGTAACTGGTATCAGAACATGTTTCTGCAGTACCGTAATAGATAGTACCGGAATAGAGCAAGGGGCAGAAACAGAGTGACGTGATGAATGATTTCTATACGAGGAGATGTATATGAGGGATTGCAGAAATTCATGGTAGGGAGCATGCAATAATTGAAAGTAACCATATGTTTACTTCATAATTAATCTAATTTCTTTACTAAAACAAAAAATGTTGAATTTATATGTCCTAGTACTTAAATCAAGCAGAAAAACTTGAATATATGATTAGAGCTACCAACACCTTATTACCAGTACCAGATCACCTGAGTACTGGATGGACGCAGGGTTGTGCTTCAGTACTAGAATAGCATAGAGTTGTGGTTTAGTATCGGAATAACGTAGACCTCCTCCTTTGGTACCGGATGAGCACACAGGCGACTATCAATATCGGATGAGCACAGGAATGTTGTTCAGTACCAGATGAACGCATACTTTCTCCTTTGGTACCGGATAAGCACATAGATGACCATTAGTACTGGAATAGTGCATAGTTGTGGTTCAGTACCAGAATATCATAGATATCCTCCCACAGTACTAGAATAGAATGGTACCAGAATTCTGGAAATGACTATCAAATCCCAACACTGAACATGTTGATTTGGCCTCGCCGACAAAAGTTGCAAAAGAATATGAAGGTTTCATAAACCACTCCCCCATGCCTAAGGTTTTGCATGGCCTCATGAAAAAATTGTGAGATGCTAAAAAAATATGCTCAGAGAGTTGTGAACATCTTCTAAAAACAAAGCAATAGAACTAATTAAAACTGGATTTTTATTCATGCTTAAAAACGGAAAATTTAGGGAAAATGTCAAAAGTTGAATTATTAGCTATGAATAAAATAGTTTGGACTTAACATTCAGTTTCAAATATTATTAAAAACATCACTTAATTAATCATCCTTGTGAAATAGTGGTCTTAAAATAGATAGGTAATGATAAAGCACGAATGCATCATTTTTAACAACTCAAGGAAAAAGAAGAATTTTGAAGAAAGAGGTCATGAAGCAATCCCTTAAGTGTTATCTTCCGTTGACAAGGATGCCTTCTCTGCTTTTGAAACCCTTCCAGTATTATGTGTGCATTCAGAGGATGAAAATATTCCCTTCTCATAAAATTCCAAACAAAATTATTATAACTTTTTAGAAAGAAATTTACTATAGGAACAAAAGATCTTAAACTGATTTCTTTGTTAACTTTTGACATTCTCATTCATGAAAAGTATGAAATATAGGTTTCATTGTACTTATGTGCAAAATTTATTTATTTATTTACCTATCCTATTCTATTTGAACAAAAGAAAATGTCCTTCAAGTATAGGAATACTTTCAGTGAAGCCATGTGCGTAACAGGTTTAGAAATATATCCATACTCAGGTTTAAAAGATAAATTTTAATGCATACCGGAGTATGAAGGACCAAATTCTTTGATGATGATATCAAGCAATAAATAAAATAGTGGTGTGAACTAATAACTAATTGAAACCATATTTCAATAGAATCATTATATTCTTGTTTCTCTTCTTTGTTTAGGTCACACTGAATGTCGTTCGTCGGGGAGGCCAAATCAACATGTTCAGTGCTGGGATTTGATAGTCATTTCCATAATTCCGGTACCATTCTATTCTAGTACTATGGGAGGATATCTGCGCTATTCTGGTACTGAACCACAACTATGCGCTATTCTAGTACTAATGGTCATCTATGTGCTCATCCGGTACCAAAGGAGAAAGTTTGCGTTCATCCGGTACTGAACAACATTCCTGTGCTCATTCGGTATTGATGGTCGCCTGTGTGCTCATCCGGTACCAAAGGAGGAGGTATGCGCTATTATGGTACTAAACCACAACTCTGTGCTAGTCTGGTACTGAAGCACAACCTTGCATACATCCGGTACTTAGGTGATCTAGTACTGGTAATAAGGTGTTGGTAGCTCTAATCTTATATACAAGTTTTGCTTCTTGATTTAAGTACTAGGACATATAAATTCAACATTTTTCATTTTACTAAAGAAATTATATTAATTATGCAGTAAACATATGGTTACTTTCAATTATTTCACGCTCCCTACCATGAATTTCTGTAATCCCTCGTATACATCTCCTCGTATAGAAATCATTCATCATGTCACTTTATTCCTGCCCCCTGCTCTATTTCGGTACTGTCCTATTCTGGTACTATCTATTACGATACTGCAGAAACATGTTATGATACCAGTTACCAATATGGTACTGATGCCAAAGTGATATGATCTTTGTCATGTGCTTAACAGCGTTTTCACTTCAGGTAATTGGAGGTATGAGCTAATCTCTTCATGTTCTTTCCATCAAGGATCACTTAAGTCTTGTGTTGAATTGTTTTCACTCTCAAGTGCATCTTCCTCCTACATTTCTACACTCAACCCTAATGAATAATCCTTGCTATCCTTTAAGAAGATATTTTCACATTTAGCTCTATATGATAATGGGTCTACTTGTCTTATTAGCTCATCATTTTGAAGAATTGATTGCTAATTGAAATATCCATTGAAAAGTGGTGACACCATTATGTATAATACTAACCTAGTTGATTCAACAAGTTCTTATCCATTTTTTTCTTTACAAGTTTCTCTTAAGAGGTATTGATGAAAAATTCATGCGGTGGACCACCCTTGCAAAACCCTAATGAACTCTCATGAGAACCCTAATAGGATTAACTAGAGGGACCTCTTAGTCATTATCCGAGATGTTCCATTATACATTGAATAGATGAGATTTAAGTTGAATGTAGATGATGTCACCCTTGGGATAATTGCAAACAATTAATTATGTGCCTAATAACTCTAAAACACTCTCGTACCACCTGCCTTCCTTATACTCTAAAATTGTCAATGAGTAGTATACATAATTCTAAATCTTTTGAGTAATATAATAAAAAGGAAGTATCAGGAAGTACAAGTAAACCCGTCGGGGTAATGAATAGGCATGCTAGTAGCGGGGCTATGCTAGGTAAAGGGAGTTGAAAAACATAAAGTGGCACACATAAAACTGAACAAAACCCCTTGGGTCTCATTCTGAAGCAATCATTATCAAATCAAGGCTAGGAGATGACCTTTATATCTCTTAGATGATGTTCTTAAGAACCTTCAAGTATCCACTTTAGATTTCTATCTTTAAAATAAATAGGTTTGCATGAGAAGTGGGACCCTCAATATGTGTAATTCACCTTACCTAAGCAAGAATAGCTTCATCTCTAAAAACTTGGATAAGAAACGAGTTA
>JZKD02S0068641.1:0-16595 GCA_000966675.3 Picea glauca
AGAGAGAGAGAGAATTATTTTTATTAATAGGAATGCACACACACTCTGGTTGCTAATAACACACACATATTTTAGGAACACATGCACGCTTTAGGAATGGTCGTGCACTATTTGAATTTTTTTCTTTTTGGGTGGGAGTCACAACTCTAACATACATGTTTGCTGAGTTAGTTTCCTCAAATTTAGGTTCGCGATGAGAAACCTAGTGGTTTGGTCTGCAAATAAATAAAAACCTCTATTTTTATGAATCCCTCTCCATATCTTTGTCTTTGACATTATTTCTCTATAGGCTACACAATTTAGTTATTGAAAAAATTATAAAAACAGATATAGATGGCTATGCAAATTCCAAATATACATTTAAAAAAAATTAATTATGTTTACTATTTTTAATCTATTTTTTTCTTGACATATATCAAAATCCTAGAATACATGTACCTCTCTTATTTCTACTATAACTTTTTCCTGGCTTAACCATTTCTCAAATGAGTTATATTTGTCACTAGAGGAGATTGATACCTATGATATAAAAAAAAAATTGTTTTGATCATGTTAATACCCTTTTATCCTACATGAACAAAAGACGTTGTAATTCTAGGAATATGTTGACTTTGATATGTTTCATGTTTTCCCAAGGGTTATCTCTCCCACTCAGCTTGGGTTGGCACTACTTCTCTTTCGTTCTCCACAACCTTGCATTCTTTGAGAATGGGACCAACAAGCAGTGGGGTTTCTTCACAGTCACTCAGCAAATTCTCAGCCCTCTTGGCCTAGCCATGCCGAGGGAGAGGGGAAAGCCGAGTCGCAACCCATCTTGGTGCAACTACAATGCCCGACATAGATGAATGAAATAGTTGGAAAGAGCCCTATCCATAGCTCAGACTCAATGCTTGGAGAAGCCAAGAACTCCACCAATGGATTATGTCGAGGAGGTGATTCTAGAGGAACCCATCCAGGTTCCTGTAGAATACCTCCTCTTCACAATTCTAGATGATTTTCAGTTCCCCATCCTCAACACATTGAGCACAAGCACCCATGCTTCCTTGTAAGGCACCACATGAATAGTTGAGGAGGAATTCCCAGGTGAATTCCTCCACCTGGATTCAAATGATTCAACCCGGGATAGTGACAACAAAATTTGGGAAGAGGCAAAGGTAATAAAGGTGAAGGACATTGGCACCACATAGGAGGACATGGGCACTGCACAGGAGGACCACCCAGTCTTGGCACCTCCATCGCTCACTACAATCCCTGAATTCTTCCCTTCTCTGCTACCTCTCTTCATCCCGGAACAATTAGAGCTCATCTTTGACTGTAGGAGCTAGATGGCGGACAAGCTCCATCGAGACACCCTCATGAGTCAGCGGATCGACATGTTGTATGACACATTCTCAAATGCACAGGAAAATTAGTGTTTCCCGACCTGTGTGAATCCTTTCGTGCTCCAACTTAGGGATGACCCTTTCACTGGAGCTCCAGACGACATACCCCCAGGTGCCAATGATTAATCTCTAGTTCTTTGCAATGGGTACCTTGTACAATTCCTCCCCAAATCTCTGTACAATTCCCCAACTCTCTCTCTCTCTCTCTCGTTGGGGAATCTCAATGTGTGTGTGTGTGAGAGAGAGAGAGAGAGAGATCTATTATTCAACTTTCAGGAAAGTACATATCAGCAAAAAAATAACATTTCCAGCCAAGGAAAATACCGCATAGCACCAAATCTATCCCACAAAAATTTACCTCGTTTTTTGTGCCAAAATCGTACTGTTGTATGACCTCCGTACCTCATTTTTCGTGCCCATGACCACTTGTACGGACTCTTCCGTAAGGCCTAGAAACAACAACCAAAATTATGAAATCTGCCTCGAAAATCATGCCCTAAATGCCTCGATTTCCATGCCAAATTCGTACGACTGTATGGAATCGTATGGATCCGTATAGTACGACCTCCCACAACAGAAAAATATTTCGTCCCAAAACTCACAAAAAATGTTTTCTCAGGATTCATGCCCTCCTTCCTTGGAAAACATGCCCTCTTTGCTGCTCACTTTCCTCTCTCAAGCATACTCAAAAAAATTCTCTCAATCTCCTCTCATTGTCTTCTCAACATTCGACATGTCTTGCACACTACCCAATCCATTCTTTTATAATTTGAAAATGACATTTCCCCCCCAAAGTGTCTTTTCACCCTTCCCCAACCCTAAATCCAAAGACCAAGATTAGATCTTGCCTTTTTCAAGATCAAGGGTAATGATCCATTCCCTCCAAAATCGCTCATTTAAATTAAAGTGATTTTCACTTTATTACATAAGTGCTTTAGGAAAATAAAGTCACTTTAAAAATAGAAGATACACTTTATTAAAAAGTCACTTTAATAAAAGAACCACTTAAAATAACTTTATAAAAACTATGACAAAGTTAAGTGCATGGTAGTGTAAACATTAAGATAACATCCACATACAAGACAAAACATGTGGAGTACCTCCCGAGCTAAAATGCTAACACTCCCTCTTAGTGAGGGATGTACTCATTGTCATCTCTATCATCTGGTCCCATCACACTGTTCTCTATAGGAGTTCCCTCTAAACCTGGAGCCATCCAAAACACCTGCACATAACTTGAACTAGAATATCTTCTCCTAGAAACCTCCCAGAACCCTGAGCTCACTTCATCTTGAGCATTGGTTCGATCAACCTGACTAAGTCTCCTGCCAGGGCTCAGAAGAGACTCGTTCTCTTCTCTTGGAATGAAACACTATATCCTTGGTGCCACCGCAGTCTCAGAATCCTCCTCACGCTCCTCATCCGATGTTGAATCATACATCAAAGGCTGTCCTCTCAACATATACAACCTATTCACCCGGTTACCGATCAAAAGCAACTCTACCGGGTCCACTCCCTGCTTGTAGATAAATACATTTTCCTTCTTGAACAAGACATGATTAATCATCGCTCCTTGTCTAACAAGCTATCCTTGGCATTATCTTCTTGTACATACTTGTGCTTTCATTTTACTTTCTTCCTCCTTTTCATTTATTATATCTTTCAAGGAATTTAACAAGCTATCCTCTCAATGGGTTAATTGTTATTTCATTAACTAGTGATCCTATTTAATTGCAAGTTTTAATTGTCATGCCCCATATTATTATTAAATATGTAAACAAGTAATAATAATAAAAAGAATATAATTATTCTCCTAAAATGGTCATAATAAGTACTTAGATGAATAAATAATTTAATAAGAATTATATAATAATTATCCTAAATGGGGTCATAATAAGTACTTATTATGGATATTTGGGTAATTAAAGAGCATGGTCAAATAAGTAAAGACAATTGTTGTGAAACCATAAAATTTAAGTAAGAAGTAACTAAGGATCCTAGGGATCTGGTTCTTTATCAGATAGACTCTATACAAAGAGGGAAGCGAATGAGAAAATGGTTATTTTCTTTGAATGGTCTATAGAGAAAACAAGACTTAAGATTTGCTAGCTAGGTAGTTAATTGAGGGCTTAGGGGTGACTTTCTACTAAAGATTGGAGTAGCAAGGTTTAGGGTTCGGTAGAGAGTAGTCCCGCATTGTGTGATTGTGTTTTATCCATATCAAAGAAAAGGTAGAGCTTCACTTCTAAAGTCACCAGACTTGCAGGTATGTTTAGTTCCTTTTGGCTCCTTCACAACATGTAAGTATGTCACATCCCTCTAAGTTAAGTAACTTTATTAAAGTTTTCCTATGTTGGCATTAATGGTTTTCTGAATTGATAATATTCTTGAAATCATCTCTGCATTTATATTTATTAATCAGGCTGGTCACTACACAAAGAATTGTAGATCTGAATTTAGAGATCTAGAATATCATTGTAAATAAATAAATATCTAAAATGGTGTATCTTAAAAAATACGATTTTAGAATAAAAATGGAGTAACGCTGCCCTAATATCCATAGCCCATAGCCCATAGCCTCTGGTTCACCATAAATTGCTGAGGATTATACCTGCGCAACATTTCCAATGATTGCATTAGGATTGAGAAACAACACCCCAAATATATTTCCACATATATTACCATTAGATCTGCACATGGAAACAGACGATAATGGTAAAGACAGAAGTGCCACTCAAAAGGTTTGGATCTGCACATCGGTCTCTTGTGAGATCTGTATATTGATCCTGAAGTAATTTTTATTTTTTATACCACATTGTCAATATTGTTCCTCACATTAATCCTTCTCTTCGGGATCGTTTTTTTCTTCATCCCACATTTTTGCATCCATTTCCTTTCTATATTGTTCCACACTTTTATTTTTTATACCACATTGTCAATATTGTTCCTCACATTAATCCTTCTCTTCGGGATCGTTTTTTTCTTCATCCCACATTTTTGCATCCATTTCCTTTCTATATTGTTCCACACAGTAATCCTTCTCTTCAGGATCGTTTTTTTCTTCTTTCATCCCACATTTTGCATGGAGGATACCGTGGAAAGTTTTATGGGTCAGAAGCACGAAGCTCAGTGCTAAAAAAAAAATTCACTATTCAGTGCTGCAGAGGCAGTACCACGATCAATTGCTACAAGAGTTTCGATGAGTGATAACGATCAAGTGCCACTCAAAAAGTTTAGATCTGCACATCTGTCTCTTGTCAGATCTGTATATTGATCCAGAAGTAATTTTTATTTATTTTTACCACATTGTCAATATTGTTCCTCACAGTCTTCAGGATCATTTTTCTATTCTTCATCCCACATTTTTGCATCCATTTCCTTTCTATATTGTTCCTCACAGTAATCCTTCTCTTCAGTATCGTTTTTTTCTTCTTTCATCCCACATTTTTGCATCCATTTCCTTTCTTGGAGGATACCGTGGAAAGTTTGATGGGTCACAAGCACGCAGCTCAGTGTTAAAAACAAATTTCACTCTTGAGTGCAGGATCAATTGCTTCTTTTCAGGTAAATTTTGGGGTCTGAATCCGGTCAGATTTTTAAGGAAAATTATGGATGAAAGTTCTATGTATTTTAGAATCTCATTCTAAGGATTTTGTCCCATTTTAAACTAATCTAGATGTTTAGAAAATCGACCATAGTTCTTTTGTCTCATTTTAAACTAACCCAGAAATAGATCAAAATTCTGGATTGGCCAAAAATTTTAAAGCTAGCCACCTGATAACCTATTTGATTGACAGAAAATTTAAAAGCTAGCCACCTAAGGACATGCCAATCAGGATCATAAAACGCTGCCAATCCAAAATCAACAATTTTCAAGACACCTCCACTGTTAAGAAGCAAATTGGAGCCTTTAATATCTCAATGCAAGACACCTCATTTGTGACAATGTTCAAGTCCCGAGAGTAACTGACTGAAGTATCATTTTACCTATGTTTCAGTGAAATCAATTCCCGGACAAGCTGCAAGACCTGCGAGATCATGCTCCAGGTATTCAAATACAAGGTACAAAATGCAATACATTCATGAGATTACCATCCCGTACAACATCATTACATTAGGATGATCACGACATCGCAATACCAAAATTTCCCTTGCCATAAACTTCACACTTTCAGGCTCTAAATTGTCAAAGCGAACCTTCTTTAGGGCAACAATTTTTCCACTAGCGATATATCGGCTATTCCTCCTTTGTCCAATATGTACTTGATTTTTCCTTAATATTATCCTTCTCCCAGGTCATGGCAGGATTTTCAAAATGAAGTTTCCAGAGTCTGCAGATCTCCTTATACTAATCTGAATTCTACGCCAATAATTTACAGGTACAAATAGATAGCGATCATCGATCATTTTCCGAAGGAAGGAAAAACACAGAAATGGTACCGATTTGATTTTAGCATGAAGTAAAAACTCAAATATGGTGGTACACAGATTTGGTACAGATTTGATCTCAGCATGAAGGAAAAACACAAATCTGGTTTCTAACGGCTGATTTAAGAAAAAAAAATCAGAAATCAGTCGTACGTTTCTGACTACCTGGTACATTTGCTGAGTAATGCACAGGAAAACAAGACTACATTAGAACACAGATAAGGGTAGCATGACTTCTTGACTTCTTGTTTAATCAAATTAAAAGCAATTTTTCCTTATATTATCATGGTATTATTTGTATTTTACATGTGGGAATCGAACAAAGAAAAATCTTTTATTGAAGAACACCATTCTTAAATTAATTTTCTTTTTTATATTATCATGGTGTTATTTATATTTTACAAGTGGGAATCTAACACAGTAAAAACAACTTTTGTTGAAGAACACCATTCTTGAATTAATTTTTTTTTTTTAATCTTTCCAAACAGACTCGGCCCATAAAGCTATGATTTTCCCAGAAACCGTTAAGAATTCTATCAGAAAATGGATCAATATTTAAAATAATAAAAGGAAATGTTAAGAACCACATATATGATCTAATTCCTCAACATCAACGTTCTTGTATGAGCATTGTTTAATATTTTATCACTTTCAACAGCTGTCGTGCAACTCTTTGCAATCCAACAGGTTCTCTTGTGGAGAGAACCAGAGTCGTATTGAGAAGAGTATTACTAGAAATCGGTTGTTTTGGGGGATTTGGACTTCACTCCTGAAAGCAGTTTTTTATTTTTTTTTTCTATGGAAAATTGCACTTTATATTTATATTAGAAATATAAACTGATATTTCACTAAAAATTCAATACATCCTGCTATCCAAAACAGATCCAGTGGGTCCCCATTCCACTGTGAGATAAAACAGTCTTATAATCTCCATTACATATGCTAAATCTGCGAAAAGTGACTAGTCGTCCACAAAGCGACAAAGGACTAAATATCCACACTTAGCAGTCTAGACAAAAGAGAAGTCCCAATACAAAGGGCAAACAAAAAGAAAATCACGGATCTACTTATAACAAAAAACTGAACACTGTTCTTCTAGTAAAGGTCAAGTGATAATTGAGGACCCTCATGTTCTTCAACACACTAAAAGTAGAATATCTTTCTAGGATCCTTTAGTAAAGTCTGTTTTGATAGGTAGGGATGATTTTAAGGATGAAAAATTATTTTAAAATGTAGAAACCTTGGCATATGCAAACCAGGGATGGTTTTAAGGATGTAAATTTATTTTAAAATGTAGAAACCTTGGCGAATCTTACTAAGCCTTCATATGCCAACTATAAATGTTTGGCGATATTTTTATAAAAATATTCAAATTTCTAAAGATTTTATATAGTTTTTATAAAATTTTGGCGATTTTTAAGGTAAAATAATTTTATCCTATAGAATTTGGGTGAATCATTTTTAAAACAGCGAATCTCGTTTTTGGAAAAACCATGGAAAATTAGCCCATGAGCGAAATTTAGCCCCTAAAATCATCCATGATGCCAACTATAAATGTTTGGCGAAAGTTTTGTAAAAATATTCAAATTTCTAAGGATTTTATATAGTTTATCTAAAATTTTGCCGATTTTTAAGGTAAAATAATTTTGTCCTTTAGAATTTGGGCAAATCATTTTTAGAATAGCGAAATTTTTTTTGGTAAAAACCATGGAAAATTAGCCCATGAGCGAAATTTAGCCCCTAAAATCATCCCTATTGATAGGTTGTCCGCCACTTTGTTATTCCCTCTGTATACATGAGCAAAGGAGATATTATGGAATTGTTTGATTAATCCCAATAGTCTCACCTTCCAACAATCCAATGAAACAACATGAAGATGACCTTTATCTCTTAGCCAATCAATGATGACCTTAGAATCTCCCTTAACATGAATAGCATGTATGGATAGTCGAGAAGCCAGGGTGAGGAGGGCCCATGCTCCCAACAGTTCCCCTCTTGTATTTGTATCCAACCCATAGTTGAGAAGCCATTTGTAGCAACACTGCTCATTGATCTTTATAATGCCTCCAACTCCATTGTTTTGTCCCATTGACACCGTCGCCCAATCAAACCAACCCACCATATCACCCACTGCTTGACAGGATAGCCCCTTTCTCCGAACAACAACAATCTACTTAACTTTGTGGTCCCTCAGGGCTAATATTACACAGTACACTACCTTCTAAACTGATGGAACACTATCTTAAAAAATTGTCAAATTCCTTTCCCTCCATATAGACCAACAGATGTGCGCCGACAAAGTTGTATGTAAAATGTTCTTTTTACTCCACAAACTAAAGAAGTCCGCTAATGAGTTACCAACCTAGGAACCCATGAAATTTGTGTTTAATTTTGTCTTCCCCCAAACAACCAAAGTGAAGGTGAAATCAACAAACAAACGGTGTGTAGTTTCACAATCCTTCTTGCAAATAATGCAACAGCTTGGACCAATGAAGCCTCTTCATTAAAGAATATCCCATGATAGAATTATGTTCTCTACCGCCAACCAAATAAATAGCTTAATTTTCAGGGGGGCAGTCCCACGACCATATTGCCTTCCTCCATCCTCGAATGGTATGGATCTATTTCATGTTTTCCATTTCCATATACATTCTTAACTGATATTTTCCCCATCTAGTCTCTACCCATCCATATCAAAATATCTGGTCTATCTTGCAGTAACAACCCAGAATTAATAAGGGTGCATCTAAATGATTTCCATTCTTCATAAAGGGGCCCAACTAGTCCCAACTCCTCTCGAGTGATCCAATTTGAACAAACCATTCTCGCGCGTGGTTCGCAAGTAGCCTGGAATAGAAAGTAAATACCTTTCCGGTTTATATCTTGAATTAGCTCCTCAGACAAAATAGCCGATAATCCCATGCCCAGAACATGATCCTTGCTGATCAGAATGGAATGACCCAATCCCGGGCTCCATGCTAACCACTGCATGAGGCGGTGAAATGATTTTAATAAATATAACCAAGACTGGGATCCTTTAACCTCTGAAATGTTTACAGTTCGAAACCACCTCTCCACAGATACAAAGGGGATATATTTTGTTTTTATAACCCGATTCCATAAACCTTCCTGTATCATCACCCTCCATAGAGTATTAGTCGCCATTTCTCTACTGAAACAATAGAGGTTCCTCAAGCCCCATCCCCCAAATTTTTTTCGGCGAGCTATAAGTTGTCATATGCATAGGTGAAAACCCTTTTTCTTTTTACATCCCATCGAGAGGAAACCAAAAACTAATTGACGGATCCTTTGGAGAATCGTAGCTAGCATATTTGATAAATCCAACCAGTAGACTGGTTGGCTTTCAAGGATGACTTTGATAAAAACTAAGCATCCCCCAATGGACAACCAACGATTACACTAATGTCTTATCCTCTTTTCATGTTTATCTATCAGCCACTGCCAATCTTCATTTTTGTACCTGACAATCTTTAAAAAGTATCCAAGGTACCTGAAACCCTCCGACAAATCATGAAATTGGAAATGAAAATGAGTTTTTAACACATCCAGGACCTGTTGCCACACACCATACTGGAGGAATGCAGTTTTATGAGCCTTTATTTGAAGGCCAGTTGTTGTACAGAACAAATTCAACACCCTACTAATTTCTTTCCATTCCTCAATGGAATCTTTTTTCATAATAAGGATATCATCTACAAACAATAGATGGAGGATCTTAATAAACCGAGATACTTTGATGCCTGACAATAATCCATCCACTTGAATTATTTTCAGATCCAGGCTCAAGACTTCCATAATTAAAATAAATAAGAGTGGTGACAGTGGGCAACCCTGCCTGAGCACCCTACCACTGTGAAATAATTTTGATGGCTCACCATTGATTAAAACCACAAATTTTGCAGATGTAATACACCCCATAATCCACTTAGTCGTCGGCAACCCAAAGCCGCATTGGAGTAAAGCCAGTCTGAGAAAATCCCAAATAATGTAGTCATATACTTTTTTTAAGTCAATCTTTATAATTAATGCTTGTAGCATTTTTTCTTTGATGTTGTGTAGGCACTCTTGGGCAGTTCCAATTTCATCTATGATTTTTCTTCCCTTCAAGAAAATGAATTTCTCCTCTGATAAAGTGTGCGACATAATCAGTTTGATTCTTTTTGCAATAATTTTAGAAATTATCTTGTAGCAGAGATTGCATAAATCAATCGGGCAGAAGTCTCCAAAGGTAGCAGGGCCATTTACCTTCAGAATAAGAGCAATGGAAGTCGAATTTAAATTCCTGTTGACCTCACCCTTAAGCCTCGCTTCTTCAATGGCATCCAACAAGTCTTTGGCTACCAAGTCATACAAAGATATGTAAAATTCAACAGTCCACCTGTTGGGGCCCAAGATTTTTTCTTTGGTTAAGCCTTTTAAAACTTAAAACACTTCCTTCTTTGTAACATATTTTTCAAGTATGATAATTTCCTCATCTAAAACCAATCTAGGATACATTCTCACCAATTCAACCTGGTCCACAATCGAATTCTGAGTCGATTCTTGATAAAAAGAATTGAAAAACCTCTTTGCTTCCATCTTTATTGCCTCCTGGCCATGATAAACTTGGTCCTGTTCATTTTTAATTTCCCACAAATATTGTATGTTGCGTCTGTGACTAGCAAAGTTATGGAAATACTTAGTATTTTTATCCCTGCATTGGATCCACGTGGCCCTTCTCTTCAGGTGCCATCATTCCTCCTCTTCCATCAACAACTTGTTCCATTAAGATTCAAGTTGTTTCAGATGAATATAAAGATATGTATTATGTCCAGTGTCCAAGATTTGTTTTATATGTAGAGTGATTCAGCTTCTAACTTTTCATAGGTTTTAATTTCCTTGTGTTTCTTTTCTACAAGCCAGTCCTTGAGCCAGGATTTTAACTTAAGCAACTTCATTACAAGTCCACTTTGAGCTCCTTCCTCTCCAATTCCCTGATGCACACACCATACACACCTAACAATATCCAAAGGACTCATCATGCATATATGCAGGGTTGAATTTGAATGGGTAAGAAATGTTCTTAAGTCCATAATCTAGTTGAAAAAATATCGGTGCGTGATCCGATATAAATGGGAGTTCTAACCACGATCTATACCTTGTTGAATCTCCAAGAGGATTTTCTGATGCATACACTCTATCCAATTGCTTTTGTATCCCTTGTCCCCCGCTTCTTCCATTGCGCCATGTTGGCACCAATTTCGCGGGCTGGATATCCACTAAATGATTATTTGCAAACAATTCCTTAAAAAAAACGTCAAATGGATCTATTAATGCCCCAAATCCTCATACTTCATCTAAGCTCATAGTAAAATTCAGATCCCCTACAAGAATGAGAGAATCCATGGATAATAAGATTTTATCTTCCACCCGTTCCTAGAAGAGTTTGTGCCAGGAGCACTCTCCATATGAGTTTATAAAGCAGATCCTACTATTATCAGGATTATGCATACCTGTTAGCAGTATTCCACCTACACTTACAAAAGGTTGCATATAAAAAATGATAGGATCCCATGCTACCAAAATTCCACCCGACTTCCCCACAGAGCTAACCAAACTAACCATCCAAGAAGGACAAAGAGAAATTAAAAACTTCCTGGCCTTTTGCTCCTCCGCTAAAGTTTCTTGGAAAAAAATAATATCCATCTTGGTAGTATTTAGAAGTCTACGCAAGGAAGGTAGTTTTAGGGGGCCTCCTACCCCTTTAATGTTAAGGGAGAGGAGGATCATGATTTATCCCTAGCAAGGGATTTCATGCCTCTAAGTGCCCCCATGTCAGAAGTTGAAACTGAAAAATAATCAGTAGTTGAAGAAGACTGCCCTAATTTATTGCGAGCACTGCGATTCTTTATTGGGGAAAGCTCCATCCCCAACACTAGTGACCAGGCTAATGAATTCCCTTGATAGACCCCTACACCAGACCGGATTTGACTAGTTTCACTGGTGGAATGCCCCGAATGTGCAACCATTCCCCAAAAAGTAGGAAGTCGAATGGGACTATCTGAGTCTCTACGGGTTGGAACCAGGGTATCTAAACCAACATCTGGACCTGTAGTCTCCTTATGACCATTCTGTGAAAGAGGATTACTATCCTCAGGGGGCTATGAAAAAGAAGCAACTGGAGTGGGTAATGCATGGTCAACAACAGGTATGATAAGAGGGATATTTTCCTAGGCGGAAGGTGAAACTTCATTCTCAGGAGGCTTCTTTGAAATGCTATCAACCTCATTAAAAGTCACAGTATTCAAAAAAACTGACTTCTCCACGAAATCTCTTTCCAATGCCAAAAATTTACAATAAAGGTTGGGACAGTAGGAACGCAACTTACCGATGATAGAGCCCGATATATCGTCATCTGAACCAGCTTCACAATCCGCAGAGACAGTACCCAACTCAACGTTTTCATCTTCGCTCATATATAGATCATTATGATGATCATCCAAATTTTCTACCGACCCCCCAAGCCCAATCCAATTGGAGGAGTCTTTTCTAATATGTCCTATTTGTCGACAATGGGAACACTAGAAAGGTAGCCCTTGGTAGTCCAAACGTTGAAAAATTACTTGTCCACGCCACTCTAGTTCCATTTATTCCATAAGTCTGCCATGTATATCAATCTCAACCAACACTCATGCCATTCGTTTGTCCTGAGAACTAAGTCCACTTTCTTCAACCTTTAAGAATCGACTGAGAAGGTTCCCAATGGACTTCAATGTCGTTTTGTTCCACAGATTGAGCGAAATCCCTGGAAGAAAGACTCATATATGGTGAAGGATAAAATACTCTGTAGCTGGGTCGAAACCCAATCACCACCTCTTCAACATTAAACTACCTCCCTCGAAATCCCAAAATAAAGACAGAATGTGCTCTATGTCTTCCAGATAATTGAAGACTAAACTGAACCAACCATAGGAGAGAGTCCAATATTTCGGAATATAACCAAGAATGGAGAGCCAATGTGAATTCATCCACTCTGCAAAAGAGGTTTTTCTCCTTGAATTGTAGGCAAATCGTCCTACTAGCATGCAAAGTGCTAGTTGAAAAGTTTCCTCAAGACCAACGTCCATCCCGATGACCAAACGACGTCTCTGCTTCTTTGGATTCTAGGCCTTTGCATCTTTTCTTCTCCGCGTATCCTTCACACACAATGTCTCATGAGGAGTAACTAGTGGTTTGGAACCTGTCATTGCAATCTCCGACAGAAAACTTGACCCTGTCCTAACCCCAACAGTCTTAGTACCATTACCAGATGCTTTTTGAGAAAACTCAAGTCCTAGTCCACCCACAGGCTGAATCGCAGTAAGAGAGTTACCAACTATCGGAAAAATCTTGGTCGTCACCTTAGAGGAGCTCGGGGGAGATGATAGTGGAGCATTTACTACTTGAGTTAATGGCTCATTTAATATACCCCCACCACTTATATTCCTACACAATTTATCAACTGTGTTGAACAGTCCTACATGCTCCCATTCCTCCTCGTCTTCTACACCCATAAGGCACTAAACTCAAGTGACATGATCCAGAACTGCCCCCCCAATCAAACCTCTTCCAGTATAATACGCTAGTCAAATCTTTGGTAGTGGGCCAAGCCTTGGGAAATAAGACATATTAATAAATTTCAAGCACATTAAGATTGGATCTCACAAAAAAAAAAAAAAATGTTTTCTTCCATATAGTTCTGCCAAAGTTGTCAGCTCCCCATCACTAACAACCGATCGAATATCGCCATTTTTCCATGAAACCAGTTACTAAAAGTAGTCATCCGCCATGATTAACCGCTAACAGGTTCAAATCAATGCTAAAAATAGTGTCCCGCCGAAATCGCCCAACTCACTCACCTCCCAACTACCTTCACATTAACTCTAGCATGAGATTCTACCTATGGGGATGTTACTTTGCATCCAATATCTGCACTTCCAATAGTCTTTTACTTAACTCCATGCATTTCGTAACTTGAAGAATCCAAACACTTCTTTACTATTTCTATATCTACTAATTAAATGTTCCAGTTAATAAGTTGTGTAAACTGAAAGATAAATCATGTCAATTGGGTCTAGTCTAGGTGGTTGGGAATATTGGTTGTTAACCTCCTTACCCAGGTTCAATTCCTATAAGTGAAATCACCAAAATATATTTTGATGAAATCACCATTTTCTATTGTTTAAATTGCATTTTTAAATATATAAATGAAAAAATTCCAATACATTGTACTCGAAGTGTTTATTATATCAATGCATACATAATTAAACTTACTTTATGATGAATGTATTATAATGTTTATTTATAATATTTTAAATAATGAATTTTATATTTAAATTAATGGAGTTATAATTGATTAATGATATGGATTATATACAGATTTAGAATATATCATAATTAATATGTATATATTATTATGTTATATTACTTTTTAAAATAAAATGATAAATTGTTTAAGGATTGTTTGCATAAATTTTGATAAATAGTTGGCATAGTTGTCCAAAGATAATGGGTACTTATGTTTAAGTTAATGGGTACATATGTGTAAGTTATGTTTTGGTAATTCATTTCATGTGTGCATTTGACAATTCATTAATAATATTAAGAAGTTTTAAATGGTATATACAAAAGTCCTAGAAGGGCATATAAACGTTAGCCATATATGTTAGTTTAAATCCCTAAAATAAATTTGTATTAGTGAAAAATATCATTTTATTAAAAAATACAGATATATAAAGGAAGAGAAAAGACAAGAGAAATAAAGTAATGGGGTTTCTTTACAAAGTTAAATTATCATGGTTAAATTATCATGATATCTCTCTTCCATATATTGATTGGCTATTTTGTATGAAGTTATTAATGGAATCATGAACGGACAAGCGACATGATGCTTTTAATGTTAAAAACATAAGATGTTTTGGAAAATTGTGGTTTATATATGAATTAAGAAATTTGCTTAGACATGTATATTTAGTCCTTTTTAATGTTAAAAATATAACAAAATTTTGATTTGGATATTGCGTTGAAAACTTTGATGGTATAAGCTTAGTGTGTTATAAAAATGAAATTGAAAAGAAAAGAAGTCTAAAAGATTAGATTAGGTTATTTATGCAGTGGGGTGTGTTAGTCAAATTAATTGTTTCAAAATAATCATGTCTTATGTCATTAATATTGTATATACATTTAATTTTTTCAAAGGAATGTTTATTAATGAATAATTTATGAGATGTCTTATTAATATGGACATAAGTAAGGAAATTATTCATTGTGGATGGTGTTTTGAAATGCATTTAAATTATAAAGTTTGTTTTTGCATAATGACACTTGCAATTGAAAATTTGATGCAAGAATTAAAACCATATTTGATTATTTAGATAATCATGAAAAGAAAAAGTTAATAAAATTACAATCTAGTAACAATGATATGATGTAATGGGTAAAGAGTAAAAATGATATGATGTAATGGGTTAATGAGGAGTGAGTGATTGAAACCTTTATAAAATGGTTTATGTTGTAAATTAGGTTGTCATTGATGTCAACCTTATAACAATCCCTCAAGCAAATACTAGAAGCCCCTAAAAGTGATGATTATGTCTCCATCTGAAGAAGCCTTGAAGAGTCTTGAAGGAGCCTTCGCATACATGTATATAACTCCAAAGTGGTCCCCTTATGGCATAACTTTTAAGCATGGCACTCATGGGATGAGATAACATGTAGTTGTTTCCACATTCCCACTCTGAGTTGTGCAAAAATGGAGCCCCCAAGATGTCCAAGATAAATATAGCAAGATGGAGATTGCTGGAAGTATTATTTTTTTGTCAATTTGGATACCCTATCTTTGAGGTAATTTTTACCCTACATAACTAATTCAAATGTAATAACAAGTTATATGGCTGGAAATATTATTTCGATACCTTTCCAACGGTATATGGAAGTCCCTCTATCTCTCTAGGAATGAGGTTATATGAGTTTTTTCGTCTGATAACCCCGCTACACTACTACATATGGGCAGATTATTCCACAAAATTTTTCCACGTTTCCATTAGTTTCATTTTTTTTTTAAATAGGGTGAGATTTTCATTGATATTGTTGTAAATGTATTGAACCTGCACAGAATAGATCTAGCTAAACAATAATACACACATTTGCAAAGAGAATTAGAGAAAGAAGAAGAAGGAGAGAAAGAATGGAAGAATTCTCATTAACCGTTGTGAATAATGAATAATTTACACATGATATACTCTGTATAAATCAATGAGTTTGAATTGAGGTGAAACAATGTGCCATAGTGGTGGTATAGAGTGATATGGACACACACCAATAGTTACGGGAGTGAACTTCCACCTATTCTAGTCTATCAGGCAGTTATGGGAGTGAACTGCCACCTAGTTGAGTTAACTAGTCAACTAGTCTTCAGTTAACTGACTGAACAGAGAGTAGTGAGGAGTTAACTCAGGAAATCAAGGCTAATGCACCACTCTGGTGATGATACCAAGGCAAGGTCGAATTAGCATGGTGATGATACCAATGTTGCATGGTGATGATCCCAATGCAACATCTAAACTCAACTCAACTAGTCAAACTAAAGTGTCAATTGAAACAGAATATTCTCCAGGTGGAATATTCTCCCTTAAAATATAGGAGACTGGATAATGACTAATTATGAATAATAAACAAGGAATAACCTTAGTAAAAATAAATCCTAGGTGTGTGTGAAGTAACTCCAACACCCCCCCTGAACATCAC
>JZKD02S0068641.1:16645-27932 GCA_000966675.3 Picea glauca
TCCTTCACTGCAAGATGACCTTGCAGAGAATGAAATTTCTTCTCAGTGAAGGTCTTGGTGAAAATGTTTGTCGTATGTTTTGTTGAAGGGAATAACTGTAAGTTGATGAGCCCCTCATGTACTAAGTCCTGGATGTAGTGCATGTGGATCTCTATGTGCTTCGTCTGTTGCCTCTGAACTGGATCTCTGTAGAAATTCAGAGTGCTCTGGTTGTCACACCAGATGACGATCAGTCGATGAAACTAAATGCCCAACTCAGTGAGAAAATGTTGTAGCCACATAGCCTAAATGGTTATGTTAACTACCCCTTTGTACTCTACCTCGGCTGAATATAGAGCAATGGCAACTTGCTTCTTCCTCGACCAATAGATAGGCCCGGAACCAAGACTGAGTGAGTAACCAGATGTGGACTTGTGATCAATGTTATCGCTAGCCTAGTCGGAATTAGTAAACCCAATGAGATCTAATGTAGAGTTTGTTTCATAATGAATCCCAAAGGTGATGGTGCCATATATGTATCGAAGGATACGCTTTGTAGCTTTCCAATGTAGCTCATGCGGCTCCTGGATGAACCTGGAAACTATGCCAACTGCATATGAGAGGTTTGGTTTGGAGTGTGTGAGATACAACAGGCTCCCCACTAGTTGTCTGTACAGTGTGTTTTCAACCAGTGGAGTCTCACCCCCATCCTCAAGTTTGACACCTGATAGGAAAGGAGTCGGAGTAGACTTGCAGTCTATCATGTGAAATCTCTCAAGGATATCTTGTGCATACTTGGCTTGAGATAGTTTGATGCCTGATGCATCCTGACTGATATCAAGTCCAAGGAAGAAGTGTAGCAGACCCATGTTCGTCATCAAAAACCTATCATGAAGAATCCTCTTGACTGTAACAATCACTGAAGTTGAGAAATCGGTGATCAACAAATCATCAACATATAGAACTAAAAGTAGAAGTGAATCATCCATCCTGAGCATGTATACATTTGGGTACGATTTACAATGTACAAAGTTCTGTGACAACAGGTAGGAGTCCATCTTGGCATATCATAATCTCAGAGCCTATTTGAGGCCATAAAGTGACTTCTTCAGTCGACAGACCAAAGATGAGTCCTACATAAATCCCCGGGGCTGCTCCATGTAGATCTCCTTAGAGAGATCACCGTGAAAAAATGCATTCTTCACATCCATATGATGCACTTCCCATCACTTGGCTGCCGCGATGGCAAGTGCCAATTGTATGGAATCCATATTCGCTACTGGAGTAAAGGTCTCATCATAATCAATACCATGAACCTGCTGAAATCCTTTGGCGACAAGCCTGGCTTTGTATTTGTTGATCTATCCATCTGCCACGCTCTTGGTCCTCTAGACCCATGTGCATATGACAAGTTTCCTCCCAGAAGGAAGGGGAACCAGATCCCAAGTCTGGTTCTCGAGGAGGGAGTTGTACTCCTCTTGCATGGTGGATTCCCAAATGGGATTTCCAACAACCTCGCCATAAGACTATGGATCCAAAGACTGAACCAAGAAAATATGCCTAGAAGGAAATGGTTAAGTGGAAGTGAGTACAACAAGAGGATTCTCAAAATCAGATCGAGTCCTCCTAGTATTGGCTGGATCACCTATGAGATCCCCTGCATCCTGAAGAGTAGTATGTGCCCACTTGGGCCTCTTCTCTGGATCTACAACTGCATCTGGATTCTCTGACTCTGCATCTGATTGTACTGAATCTAAATTTTAATCTGAATCCTCTTATTCCTCTGAATCAAAACTCTCGTCCGAAGAAGAGTCGACATGTGCATGCTCATCATCTCGGACAGGTAGAAGAGTGAAGGTGTCTACATGCGGCTGCTGAGGTACATGCGAGACACTTTCCTCGAATTGGACACTATGCTCAATGATAAGCCGGTATAAGGAAAGATCAATAAGCAAATATCCCTTCAGACTGTTAGGGTATCCAACAAAAATGCACTCATTTCTGTGTGGATCAAGTGCCTTCCTCTTTTCAGAGGGAATCCGAGCTCATGCACGAGAACCAAAAATGCGAAAGTGGGTCACTTCCGGTTTGAGGCCACTTCAAGCCTCGTAGGGGGTCTTATCCTTAAAAAATCTATGGGGAGATATGTTTTGGATGTATATTTCACAGTTAAGTGATTTGGCCCATAGTCTCTGTGGTAGTGAATTTGCATGCAACATGCAATATGCAATCTCCTTTAGAGATCTGTTTTTCCGCTCAGAAACTCTGTTTTGTTGCAGAGTGTAGGGAATTGTATGCTACAACTGAATCCCTGCCTCATGGAAAAGATTATGGATATCATGATTTACATACTCTCCCCAGTTATCAGTTTGGAGGACTATGATCTTCTTTCCAGACTGTGTCTCAACCAAAGCTTTGAAATCTTTAAGGTGTTGAAAGACCTCAGATTTTTTCCTGAGAAAGTAGATCCATGTAAAAAGTGATAAATCGTCAACAAAAATGAGAACAAACCTCACTTTGTTTATCGATGGATGTGGAAAAGGACCCATGAGGTCACTTTGGATCATATCTAAAGGTGTGAAATATTGTTGATACTTTCCCTTATCGAATTTCTCTTGAGGGTGTTTTTTGAGAACACATCCCTCACATACTCCCTTGGAGAAATAGATGTCTGGTAGACCATCAACTAATATATGCTTGCTAAGATGTTGCATGTATCTGAAATTCAAATGTACAAACCTTTCATGCCATATCCTACTACTTTCATTAGCATGAGTAAGTAGTAAAGCAGAATCAGGTTCAATGAATTCAGAAAATGTATACAATCTAGACTGATGATTTACCTTACCAGTTGCAACCATGGAGTTGGTTTGCATGTCGTATATGTCCACGCCATTTGGTGTGAATATGAATCTCTTTTTGGTGTCAGAATTCATCATATGATACACGGAGAGAAGGTTGACAAAAAGATTGGGAACATGCAACACATTCTCGAAACTTTCATTGGTGAGTTCAATCCTTCCTTTGCCGGTGACTTCGACAGAAGAGTTGTCCCCCATCAGAATGGGAGGACCTTTGCATGCATCCAAAGAATGATATACTTCTTATGAGGTAGCCATGTGATGTTATGCTCCTGAATCTACGATCCAAGCATCGGGAGAGGAGTTGATGGCAATCAAGGCATGGCTAGAATTGCCTTTCTTGGAATTCAGATCTTCTGGCTTCTTCTTCTTTGCACCCTCGGGGATGAAATTTCCAAGTTTGTTTTGATGAAGTATATAAGACATCATATCTACTTTTTTTTTGCATGCATGCGGATTCCGAATTGAATCCTTTGTGATAGTATGTGCATTTCTCTCCTTTTCTTCCCTTTTCTCTTTTGGATCCAGAGACATCGATGGAGGGTTTTGTGTACCCTTCCTTCTTCGTATATGCATGAGATTTCCTCTTATATTTATCTTTATATTTCTAATATTTTTGTTTGTCATCATGAACAGTGAGTGCATGCACCCTTGGGCCTTTTATTGTGCCCATGTTGATGAGCTTGGTTTGCTCTTGTGTCAAGGATTCGATAAAGTCATCAAGAGAAGGCATCTTCCAGGTGGCTCCAGAGGCAAATATGATAGTATGGAATGTGGATATGAATACAAAGAATTCAGCTCCAATATTGGAGAGAATGGTGAGAACCATTTGTTTCTCCTCCACCGATTTATCAACCCCACAAACTTTGAGTTGTGACAGTAAATCCTTGAATTTTGTAAAGAAATCTTGGATATTGTCAAATCTTTTTGGATCCAATGTGAGTAGCTCCACCTCCAGCATGTGTCCCCTCATCTCATCCTGTTTTCCAAAGAGCCTTTCCAATATTTTTCAGGATTCATTGGGAGTCTTACAGGAAGATATGTGAAAAAGGAGATCGGGAGAGATAAGACTACAAATTGTACCGAGTGCCTCATCCATGCGATTTAAGTACTTGGATTTTTCTATGGCTGATGTTGGTTTTGTATTTGTATTCATGGTTAACCTATACAACCCTTTGGATCGGAGATGTATGGCTATTTTCTCCTTCCATGCAAAATAGTTGTAAGGTGTAAGAATGAATTCTTTTTGGAATTCCAAGTTTTCGTTGCCTTCAATCTTTTGTATCTGCAAAAAAAAAATTGGTGTATCTTTTTATTAGTAGTTCGTCGGCTCTGATACCATGTAAATGTGTTGAACCTTCTCAGAATATATCTAGCTAAACAATAATAAACACTTTGCATAGAGAATTAGAGAAAGAAGAAGAAGGAGAGAAAGAATGGAAGAATTCTCATTAACCGTTGTGAATAATGAATAATTTACACATGATATACTATGTATAACTCAATGAGTTCGACTTGAGGTCAACCAATGCACCATAGTGGTGGCCTAGAGTGATCTAGAAACACACCAATAGTTACGGGAGTGAACTTCCACCTATTCTAGTCTTTCAGGAAGTTACGAGAGTGAACTACCACCTAGTTGAGTTAACTAGTCAACTAGTCTTCAGTTAACTGACTAAACATAGAGTAGTGAGGAGTTAAATAAGAGAATCAAGGATAATGCGCGACTCTGTTGATGATACCAAGGAAATTTTGAATTAGCATGGTGATGATGCCAATGCAACATCTAAACTCAACTCAACTAGTCAAACTGAAGTGTCAACTAAAAGAGAATATTCTCCAGGTGGAATATTCTCCCCTAAAATATAGGAGAATGGATAATGAATAATTGTGAATAATAAACAAGGAATAACCTTAGGAAAAATAAATCCTATTTGTGTGTGAAGTAACTCCAACAATTGCCACGAAATTTCGTCGCAATATCCACGAATATGTTATTTTAACTTGGTCGGGATTTTCGTCGCTATTGCCACGAAAGTTCGTGGAAATAGCAACGAAAAATTTTCCTATCTCAGTGGTCGGTGTTAATGGCTAGTTGACTACTTGATCTATATATACCTGACTTTAAGATACTTTTCAACACAATTGCTATAGTTGCGACACTATTCTTGGCTTTTGGTTGAGCTGTTTATTTTTTCTGTCACCCACCGATTGAACAAATCCAATTCTCGAACTACATAGCTCGGATTTTGAACTTGCAAGGTTAGTATGCTTTTTTTTATTGATGTACTCATTTAACTTGTAAATTTTTGTTCAAATGTCCAAATTTTATGTAGCTTGTTTTTTCCTTGATAATAAATTATATGTGTAGTACCATATTTCATGTCTTTGGTTTTTGGATCTAGTTAGTATATTCTATGGAAAAGGGTATGTGGATTCCATAATATTCTAGTTTTATGGAATCCACATACCCTTTTCCCTTCAATTGTAGCTATAATGTCTCTCTCTTTTCATTGATAAAAATATGGAATTGCTCTTGAAGCTCAACCCTGATCGGTGAAATGATAGTAATTGATTGTCATTTTCTTCTCTCTTTTATTTTTAAGAACTAACAAAAAAACACCAACAAAGCTTGATTAAAGCTTTGATACCACTTGTTACATCCCTAGTACCCAAATAAGATCACACTTGCATAAATTGAAAATAATATAACAGTGACAATAATGGTTGGGATACTTGCACACCTAATGGTTGGCTAACACTTAGTAATTCAATTAAATGAAGAAAGAAATCTCCATGAATAAAATCTTGAAGTTGATTGTTATATTGATAAATGATAAGTTATGGTATATATAAGATAGGGAGGAAACTCATGTTTATAACAATAATATACATAAACACTAACCCTAAACTTCTGTTAGGTATATATGTCATTATTATATAAAGAAAACATTTGTACACATATGACCTTATTATAAAGATGTTCTTTATGTCGTGATTAGGCACATACCAATCACTTTTAGCTAACCACCTTCAACCATCTTAGCTTATTGTTAGCCACCTTTAAATTTCTTGGCTTATGAATAAGCACCTTTAACAAATGAACTTATGATTATATACCGTAGTCTTCCAATATAAATAAAGTATATTTGTTATGTTGTTTCTCTCAATTTTTTATAATCACACACAATTCTAGATGTAGTGATTAAATTTAGTTTGTAGTTGATGTAAATTGTTTATACACTATTAATAAGGATCAGTATCTAAAATATAAAAAATTCATGACAAAATCTACAATAACATGATGAAATCTACTAGTCAGACAATGAAAAATGAGAACATGCTAGAGTGTCTTAGAAAATAAAACTATGACCACTGTAAGTAGCATAAAATTGTGACCCTTGTATGTAGATGCAAATCAACACATCATAATTTAAACCAACCCAACCCAATTGTGGATGACAAGTGGTTGGAATTCTATTTTTAGTGGTGAATTTCAAAGATTGACATTTTGTCTACAAAACAACTTAGAGGCTAGTGTATGGTGTCGAGTGATTCAAGTTTGAGAAATTTTGACCACTTTTGTTAAATGGTGTGTAATTATTTTCCATGGTTATTCAATACCCACTACTCTATAGTACAAATTGAAGCATATCTATCTTAATAGTTAATCGATAGTAAAAAAAAATCATGTCAAAATGTCTCAGAAGAAATAGTTGTGAGGATTGTAGGTCACCGTAAATAAACATATCATAATCAAAAGGAGTAGCTAAAATATAAAAAATTGACAACTTATTGTTTGGTATGGTGTAGGTAAGACAATTACTTGTCAGGACAAGGATTTGTCACTATGAACAAAAACTACAGGAAGCTTGCTCGGTTAAGAGGGACATTAGAGGTGAGAGACAATGGAAAATGTTATTGCCCTTGCTATAATTGTAGAGGCTTGCAAAAAAAAAAAGACTTTTAATAACAACAACTCAAAGACATTGGAGGAAGAAGGGGCAGGCCGAAGGTGGTTATGAATATCGTCCCTTGGTAAGAGGATTCAATATTTAATGTATTCTCTGTAATAATCAGTATGTCATGAATTGTAGTAATATTTCTTATCGAGATTTTTATATTTGCTATACACATTAATGTTTTTATGTTGTATTTAAATATATAGACGATGCCCCCAAAATGTCAACCTCCAGAGAGTTATTTGCCAAGTACTAGCAGAAATACTCCTTTGCAGGGTGATGAACTTCAAGATAAGAATATTGAATCTGTTGATCAAGTTATTAATGATGATATGGATGGATATAACGTTAGTGATTCAAATAAGGAAGATGAGACACATAGATTGATCCAATACACATTTTCTCCAATGGATGAGGACAACCAGGATGATAGTCATGATGTTGATCCTCTACTCGAGAAGTCACGTCAACCTCTTTATGAAAGATCAACAACAAATATTTTATTTTCTATATTGTTGTTGGTGAACCTGAAGGTTTTGAATGGTTTATCAAACAAATGCCTCATACATATACTAAGGTATTTAATTTGTTAATTATTTATGCCTGCATGTTCACAAATACTTAAAAGGTTAAATTTTTTCCTATATTGCTATTGTTTTCTAATTTCTAAATTAGTATATTGGATGAGATATTGATGATTAATATTGTTTACATTGACTTATTGTTTAGAATTTTGTAGATTGTTAAGTGAAGTTCTATTACCGACGTCAAATATTTTTCCATGCACATATCGAGAAATATCTGTGATTATGAAAGAAATTGGAATGGACTATCAGGCTATTGATGCATGTCCTAGTGATCATATCATATATTATGGACAATATGAATTAGAAAATCAATACCCGCAATGTCAAATAAGTAGATATAGAACTGATAAAGCGTCAAAGAAGGTGCCTTGCAAATTTCTTTGTTATATTCTGATAATTCCACGTTTCCAGTGGTTGTTCAAGTGCCAAAGTATAACACATTTTATGGATTTCCATGCAAAGAACAAAAGTTGAGACAATGTTCTTCGAATGCCTGTAGATGGTTCTGCATTGAACTACATCGAAGAAAAGTGGCCAATTTTTAAAGAAGAACCTCATAATGTTAGACTTACATTGGAAGTTGATGGTGTCAATCCATTTGGAAAGCTTCGTTCTACGTACTCAGTGTGGCATGTTTTTGTTATAAACAATAACCTTCCTCCTTGGATGTCGATCAAGAGAGAGCACACAATGTTGGAAATGATTGTTCGAGGTATTTAATTATCTTTTGTTTTCTTTAAAGTAGGACAAAATATTTCATTTCTTTGTTTCATGCATGGCAATTATTTATTTTATATATAACAACATCTAGATAAGTATATATAATCATGCAGTATGTTGAACCGATTAGGTAGGTACCAGGTTAAAGATATGAACATATATATTGAGCCTCTTATCGATGAGTTGTTGAAGTTATGGGTTGGCATCACTATGTATGACATCTCTCTACCAATAGGGAAAAAACGATTTCAATTCCATGGAATACTATCATGGACTTTATTTTGTGATTTAATATTATATATATATATATATATATATATATATTGAAAAAATCATACATTATTTTAAATTGTAACTCTAATTTGATATTACATTAATTCATATATCTTAAAGGTCTTCAAACAAAGGGTAAATTTGCATGCCCAGTTTGTGGTCTGAGGATAAAATCTCGTCATTCAAGGATTTTAGGAAAGGAAGTGTTTGATGAGTATAGGCACTTTTTGCCTAAGAACCATAGTTATCGGACTACAGACAAAGAAAATTTCAATGGTAAAGAAGAAAATGGAAAAAAACTACGAAGAATGACACCTCGCCTATGGAAGTTGGAATATATTAGAAATCATCAAGGTAGATGAATTATTCATCTATGACATATTATATAAATCTTTGGTTAATTTCATTAGTATTAATTTCATTTTGTCCCATTAATTAGTGTTAATTTCAATTTGTTGATGTTTCATGAATGTCGTTAAGGCACGAATGGGCTTTCACAAGGAATGAAAAGTTACCCGATGCAGTTCAGTAGATTGACATACTATGAGCACCTACAAATAGTTCATTTGTTTGATACAATGCATATCGGGAAGAACATAACAAAATTGCTATGGCGAATATTAGATGGAAGGACTGACAAAGAGAGAATCAGAAAAATTTGTTGTGACATACAGGAAGATAATCAGACATTGCAAAGTGTTATTATTAATTCTAATGGTGATGTTCGTGAACAAAATACTAGTCTTCCTTGGTTATTGACGGAGCAACAGAGCAATATTGTAAAAGAGGTCATTCGAAAAATTAGGTTTCCGATGGGGTTTTCACCAAACATACAAAATATCTTAACGAAAAAAGGTGATTTTGGTGGGGTTAAAACACATGAATGGCATACATTTATAATATATTTCTTTATTGGTACACATGTTTTGGAAACAAATAATAATTTTTTGTTTTTTGTTACAGTATGTTCTACCTTTATCTCTCCCAGATGACTTTGACAACAACATAAAACAAATTATTTATTTACTTGACAAATACATGAGGTAAGTATTGTTTTATAAGGAAAATGTGCTTCTTATGTGATTTGTAGCAGAACTTATTGACATATTATCTTTTATCTGCAAATTTATGTATTCCTTGATATTATTTTATTGCAACGACATTTGTACGTGGCTATCATCAAAAGAAATCAATAAAGAAGATATAAGGTATTGGAAGAGATAAATTCCCTGACTAATGTGTCAAATGAAATAGTATCTACCTCCATCATTTTTCAATGCACAAGAACACTACCTCATACACCAAGTCGAGGAGATTGAATTATGTGGACCAGTACACATAAGGTCGATGTTGATGGTGGAGAGGCAGTTGAAGTCACTGAAGGCTTTTGCTAGACAAAGAGCACGTCTGAAGGGTTCTATGGTTGAGGGATATATGGTATATCAATGCATGGTGTATATTAGTCGATATATACCTAAATTAGTAAAAAATATGAATGTGACTTGCATTTGGCATCTCGAGTCCATCAACACATTGGAAGGGGAGGTCCTATTGGGGAAAGGTAAAATGAGGATTGTGAAAGGTAATTATTAGATGTCGACGTAGATTTATTATATTACACATTTATTATATTATTCCTTTATTAACAATAGCTAATTAATGATATTAAATTGTTATGCTATCATATAGTTGCTCGAGAGTGGGATGATTTACATTTATACATTGCAAACAACCTTGATTGGATGGAGCATTGGATAGAATATACTGAAGACTACTTCAGTAGGTTATCATAGAAAATGGTGAGTAAGATGATTAAAACAATGCATCATCATAGAGATCAATTTCCTGATATTACATCAAGGGAAGTTGATTTAGACTTTGGTTTAAAAGATAAACATGCAAGTTAAATTTACTACCCACATTTTCCTAGTTTTTTCCCAAATTTTCAATGTATTTGGTTTGTTTAAATTTTGAAATATATATTTAGTAATTCCTATATGCGGATTATTGATTGGCAATGTATTTTTTACTTATTGTCCATGTTGCAGTTGAAACATCACAAGGCTATGTGGTGTAATGGTTGTAAATTTTGTATCAAAATGTTGGATGATAAGATGAAAACCTCAGATTGTGGGATAACTGCAATTTTTAAGGTCATCAACATTTCCTCTAGAAGTGACAGAAATCCATAAGAAACTGAGAATAGGTACTATGGAAATTTGGAGGATATAATTGAGTGTGATTTTAATTCCTTTAAAATAGTTTTGTTTGAGGTTAAATGGTACATGCTATGGATGCATGAACGTGATCCTAAAAAAAATGTTATTGGGCATGATAATGGATTTACCATGGTTAATACAAGGTCATTTGAACCAGGTACAGAGATTTATGTTCTTCCAAGTCAATGTGAGAAAGTATTTTACTCAGAGGTACCTGGTAAAGCAGGTTGGTCATATGTTGTTAGATATGATCCAAGAGGAACACCAATAAAATATAATCATGTAACTGAGGATGAAGATAATAATGGGGAAGAATATCATGATTATGCAGATCAGGAGCAGGTGGCTCATGTATTCGATGTGTCATATGAAGAAGTTGAAGAAGTTGATCATCCAAATGTAGGAGACGACGATCTCATTGACGATATTGATAACTATAGTAACGAAAATGACGTTGATGATGATGATGATAGGAATGAGCCTTTCACCAATATCGATTATGAACCAGATCCTGATATAGATGTTGAGCTGGATGAAGAAGAAGATGATTGATATATAATTATTGAAAATAAGAGGTATATGTTTATATCTTTTATATGATCTTTATATGTTTTTATTTTGTATAATATAGTATATGATACATGTTCTTTAGAATTTAAAATTAGGTAATATGGGGATATTTAGAG
>JZKD02S0068641.1:50344-65418 GCA_000966675.3 Picea glauca
GCTAATAATTAGGAGGACTAAACCAAAGGATTACTTGCAATAATAATTAAAGTTGATCACCACAAGAAATGTTCATTAAAAGAGAGCCTAGTTTTGAGAGAGGATTCTTTCTAGGTGAAGAAAGGTTTGATTGCTTCATTGGATTTATAGATACTTTGTACCATACAAGTGCCTAGAATCTTGATGCGAGGGGTGGTTGGGTGTGGGTACCAAGTTATTTTGTTAGGAAATGTATTGCCATGCTTTTTTCCCCAATGGAATCCCTTAACTAATGTGATTCTTAAGGAGACTTTTCTAAGCCTCTTTTCCCTCCATGACTCAAATCACCCACTTTGCACACAACACTTGGATTCAAACCCTGGTTCTAATAATTCCTATTCCCCTAAAATCTCTATATGTAAAACATAAAAACAAACTAGCTCAGTGAAAGCCTATCCTATAAGTTGACTTGGTGTAAATAAATTTTCAAGATGTTCTTGGGCAACCTTAGAAGGGACCTAAAAATAAGAGTAGTAAACATGAGTGGTGATAACAATTTGTTATATATTTGGAACGTAGTTTCTAGTGACAAAGGTTTAGTGATTCACTTCTTAATATTCCTCTCTATCGTTGCACCACGACTTCCCACGGATCTTTAAGAGAGACCTAGAAACAAAAGGGGATATCCAGAAACTTAAAGAAGTGGTTTGACTATATCCAAGTCTAGTGTTCAACAACAAGCCACATAGGAACTAAGCATTAGCTCTACATGTAACATTGGGTCATGGCCCATTGAATAGAAGAACATGAGAAAATAAAAAATATAGTTAGGAATTCCATGGTATAATTCTAGGATTTCTAGGCTTAATCATCAACAAAATTATCATTAATTAACTGGAAAAAGTCCAATTCGGGAAGAGGAATCCTACCATTCCTAGACACCATTTGCAAAAGAAGAAATCATCCAAGAAGCAAGTGTCTAATCAATTCCTTTGAATTTAAAGTTTTTACACATTCATTCATTATTGTCAACTTTACCATTGATTAGAAAATGAAAGTGTTGACTAGGATGACTAACCTATGCTACAATTTCATGGGCATAGAAGGTTGGGCATGAAATCATGAGGAAATTTGATGGCTTAGTTGTTATGGAGAGTAGGGATAAGAAGAAAAACAAAGTTGACTTCTAATCCCCTAAATCAATTATGTGATAAGAAGTGATGAAGATAAGTGTCGAGGCATTTAATGGCTAGGGTAAACACTACTCCCATGGAGATTTTTTCTTCTCATAGCACAATCAAGGGGATTGGTCATGTGTGAGCTGTAAACAATTATGGTTAGGGCTCTTCAATTTTGAAACCGATTATGAGCTTGGTGCTAAGGGTATGATTGGAGCGTAAATAGGTGAGCGTATCTAGGGCTTGGTTTTCATGTCTACTTTAATCAGTGGGGAGACCACAACCAAATAGAGAAAGGATATGAGTGTATGTAAATGCGAAGAAAAAATGGAGGGCATGTGAGAGGGGGAATTTCTAATCATTAAACAAAAGTGAAGCAATCAAATTTATGAAGGAAACCTTATTAGTCCCTACCCATGGAAATAGGGACTATATAAATTGATTCTTCCTTTAGCACGAAAATCAAAGAAAATTTTTAACCAAAGTTTTAAAACAAAACCGATGTGTTATCCTAAGTATTTAGAAGACCCAAATCAAATTTTTGAAAATTTTCGTTCTGGAGTGTGCTGGGCCCAAGATATGATCACTTTCATAATGGCTATTATACATTTTTGCTACATGTACATATGCGTTTTTCATCTTTTAAATGAGCTTTTTGAAGAATTTCATGATAAAATGGTATGATCACCATCAGGTACGTGTAATTCATGTTTAATGATTGAATCAAGTATAATTCATCATGTTTTATGGTTTCCAAGAGATAATTCACATTTTTTTGGTGTTACAGGGAAAAAACGCACAATGTTTCTAGTTCCAACACTTGACTCGACACTCGTTTCGACACTCGATCTGACACTCGTTCCAGCACTCTGTATTGCACAGAAATGGAAGGCGAGTTGGCGATTATGGCATTGGCATCCAGTGTTGGGTGAATCAAGAACATGGGTTTTGATTTTCCTTATCCTCTCCAGCTACTGAGCTCCATACAACTCAGTTTCAGTTGTCCAAAAAAGGCGATTATTGGTTTGCTCTATTTTATCAGTTAGGGCATCATTTATTGTAATTTGTCGAATTTAGAAGTGGTTCAACCCTCCTGTGGCTGAACACTTGGGTTGTAAGATTATAAATACTGATAGGATGGTCATAAGATTGTTAAGCAAGTAGAAGAACCACTGTATTGGAGACAAAGTTGTTTTTCTCTGTTTTTGAGTTTTTACATTGCCAGAATTGTGCCAGAACTACGTTTTCAAGATTTTATGGTGAAATTGGTCTGTTGAGTTCGTGGTGTGCTTTTAAAGAGTGACCATGACTTGCTGGGGGGCCCACCAATAGTCTGGTAACTGTCTTCATGTCTTTTTTTCATTTCCTAATTTAAATTGCTCTTTTTATTTTTTGTACATGCATGTTTTTATTGTGCTAACTAGTTTGTTGTAGCTTAGTTGTTTTGATTCTCCTTTGCAGGTTAGATGATGATATATATTAGCATGCATTGATTTTATAGATTAGTAACAAGCTTGCAAGTCTCTCTCTCTCTATACTAACCCTGTGTGCAATTAAAAACTCTCTCTCTCTCTCTCTCTCTCTCTCTCTCTCTCTCTCTCTTTATACTAACCCTGTGTGCAAAGTAGATGTTAAATGATGCTTTCTTTTATAATTTTACAGTCAATTTTAGAACATATTTTTAATTAGAACAAAACATAGTTTTAATTTGGGTTTTCTTTGAAAAGGATTGATGGATGGATAGATTTAATTCCAATTTTTAGTTACAACTTGCTTACTTCACTTTTATATAGATTTCATTTAATTAGTTGTTGGTTAATATAGATTGATAATTTACTTTTTAATATCAGTTTTTAATATCAGTTTTTAATTTCTGTTTTTAGTCATTTCTTTATTGTAGTTTGAATGATTAGAGTAGACATAGCATAGTTTTCTTTTACGCAATTTCCTTTCATAGATTAAAATGCAATTAAATTTCTTAGTTAAATAATGATGATCTCGTTATGTTGTTGATGGTTTATACATGGATATGCAGGGTATTTAACATTACTTTTATCATGAGTAAGTTTTTATTGGATTGTTTACTCCACACCTTTCATTTTGCCATCGAGATTAGTGTTGAGCTTATACCATTGGAATTTTCCTTTGTTGTCAAGTGTCATCGAGATAGCATCCGTCATCATCGAAGGCATTCACACAACCACCAACATTATATCTGAATTGTCATAAGTTAAAAGAATAGTTTTCCTACTTTCATAGATATAGTTTCTTTCTTTCATAGATTAGGAAATAGTCTTATTTGCTGTTGTAGGATAGATAGACTTTGCTTTGATAGATTAGATAGCAGTTTTCTCAAGAATTAGTTGTTAGTCTTTCTTGCTTTCAATAGAATAGATTTCCTTTCATGCATTGCCTTGAGCATTTAGTCTAGTTTCCTCTTAGATTTCCTTTCACGCATTAGAAATAGTTTTGCATTAAGAATTTAGTCCACTTGCCTCTTAGGCTAGATAGTTGTTCAATGAGAAGTTTTTCTTGCAGTATTTAGTTGTCTTTGCTTACTTGTCTTTTGCTTTAGTAGGTTAGTTAGGTGCCTTTGTTTACTTGTCTTTTGCTTTAGTAGGTTAGTTAGGTGTCTTTTCTTTCTTGTCTATTTGCGTTAATAGGTTAGATAGGTGTTTTTTCTTACTTGCTTATTTATTTGATTTCATAGGGTAGTTTCTCATTGAATTTAGGTTGGAAAGCTAAAGAAGTTTTCTTTTGTCATTTTCTTATTATGCTTAGTAGTTTGCTTTTTCTTATTGTTAAACTAGTTTGCTTTACATAGAATTTTCATTTGCTTTCTTAGGAACTATCCATTGACCCTTGGCCCAAAAGTACTTAGGTTACCTAGTTTCAAGTTGCTTAGTAGGGTTTGCTCATCAGATGGTTTTTCTTGAGTAGATTAGCCTTAGATAGCTTCCTTCCTTAGTTAGACTATACTCCTACCAGCCTTCTACCTTTGGCATATATTTTGCTACAACTCTAAGTTTACTTACCCCGGGTTCACAATTTAATTAAGGGTTTTTAAGTGTCTTTTTAGTGCATATAGAAAACCCACCATTTTTGGTGCCACTACCTAGAAGTTGTATCAAGGTAAGAAGTAATTAGGAATTAGACCATTTCTAGACCTTGGCATTAGCTTGGTGGTGGGGGAAATTTAAGAGGAGAGGTAAGAACCTGCACATCTGCTATAGCAGGTTCTCCCAAACCCAATGGTAGTTTTTCTTTTATTTTTTATTTTTCATGAATAGACCTAGGAATCAAATGGTATCTTTTTATTTTTTCTTTTTATTTCTTTCATGAATAGGCCTAGAGACCCACAAGGTAGATACATTAAATCAAAATCAGACCTTTCAACCAAGGTTCCTTGAGATCTCTTTGGGGAAAGGAACATTCCGCTTATAAAATCCGTAGACCAATACCGAAAAATAGAAGCTAGCTTGACTCAAAGAGCTAAAATAGTCTCTGAAGGGACTAACACAGGGAGAAATATAGAACAAGAAACTGAAGCATCAATCATATTAGGACAGAAGGCAATACCACTCGAGTCTTCCACAGAACCAAACATTACAACCTTTTCTTTTACACCACCACCAAGGGACCCTAATTTTAAGGACATCATAGACCCTGAACAGGTGAATATTTTCTTTGGTAGTTCAACCAATGTAATAATATCTCAAATTGACACAGAAACTTTGGCACCAATAGTCTCAATCGGCTCGAGTAGAGTCCCAGATATCCAATCCATAGGAAGAACTTTCCATCAAAGGGAAAACTTGTTTTCTTCAAAATTAAAACCACCTAGGTACTGTCTTTTTGGAAATCAAGCCAATATGGAGGATCAGGAGGACCATAACAATGTAAGACATAGAGAGGAAGGAGAATCTGGAAGCCAAACTGAAACTACGTTCAACTTTTCGATTTTAGAGCCCACTCCAAATGTCAACATGAAGAATATTTCTCTCTCACCACTGCCTACCTTTTATTGTAAAAATAGTGAAGATCCAGGAACCTTCCTATTTTAATTTGACTTCTTGTGTAAGAGATACAACTACGTACAAGATGCCCAGAAATTGAAACTCTTTCATGCCACCTTCAAATACTCTACACTAAGATGGTTCATGGGGTTGGGAGAATCCAGTATTAGGTCTTAGGAAGCCATGAAAGACATATTTCTCAAGAAGTACCAAGACTACTGCAAGACCAAAGAGTCTCGTAATGACATTTTTAAAATCCAACAATTAGAAGATGAGACCCTCGAAGATTATATGGAGATATTTGGTTATATCTCCCATAATTCAAAATACCATGACCTCCCAGAGGATACAATTAGGGATCTTTTCCTTAATGGAATTACAGAAGAATATTTAGAGATGCTTAACCTGATGGCATCAAGTGACATCTCTCATAAACTATTTGTTGAAATATGTGAAATGTGTAAAAATTACTCAAGGAGTAGAGCCAAAATAGGGAAGAATGTTCGGGACCCTTACAATAGAATCTTAAAACCAGTTAGTTCATGTGGTATTACGAGAGTAGAGATAGGGAACCTTTTAGAAAACTTTAAGACGGACATCTTATGAACAATAGGTTCCCAGTTGGATACCCTTAAACTCAAAAAGAAATAGGAGGAGGAAAATGTAGCAATGAGCATATATTGCCCAAGATGCAGGAGGAAGCATTCTTCAAGGAAGTGCCCATTAGATAACATTTCAGTTTGTGGCTTATGTATAGAAGACCACGTGACTGAAAAATGTCCATCATTTCCTGATTTATTAGCCATATATAGGAGTGGGGATCTTGGGGAGTCTTCTTATGCACCTAGGAGGGCATGGCAGCCTAGGAATCAACCCACATACCCGGATCTACGGTCTCAAGTTCCACCCTATTATCAACAACAACAGTGGAACTCAACAGGTTGGAAAAACTGGTCTACTCAGTACCAACATCCTTGGATTCAAGGATGGAGGGGAGGACACAACCAAGAAAACCCTCAAGCTACACCCATCCCTATGTACAACCATCCTTATCCTCAGTTCTCATCAAACACTCTGTAGATTTTTCCAGGTTTTGTTCCACCACCTTTACCTCCTATCCCACAACAACATTCGCTACAATTTCAAAATGAAAGCTCCCCGAAACTGACACTATTATCGGCACAACCAGTGTCGAATCCTAATAATAATCCCCTCAACATCTTAACAATGTTGAGATGCAAGCCTTCTTGACTTATGTTATTACTCCTATTCCATTACATCAAATTCAACTAAGATCGGGAAATGTTCTAGATAGGAAAAGACCTTCAGTAGTCATCCAAGAAGAAGAAGAAGAAGAAATCACCAAACAACCCATGGATGACACTAGATGGGAAGATGTTATTATCTCAAAGAATCAAGAACCCAAGATTCCCCAAAATGAACCTTCACAAATTATGAAGGTCCCAACTTATCCAGACCAATTGGTAATCGAGAAACTTACCACCCGGCCGAAATTTGACATTTTGAATGAATTGAAAAATATTTGTGTCAAAATTCCTCTACTTCAAGCCATTAAATACATTCCAATTTATAGTAAGGTGGTCAAAGAATTGTGTAATAAGAAGCCAGGTAGGAAGCAAAAGGACCCCCCTATAGTACACTTGGTAGGAGGACTCTCTGAGTACATATCAAAGCAACCAAAGCTAGAAAAATATGGGAATATAGGAAACCCAATAGTGACCATAACCATTAATGTGGTCGGGGAAACCATCAATGTTATGAACACTACTACCTTGGAACAATTACAGTTACAACCTCTTCTTCAGCCTACCCCAACCATTTTGGAATTAGCAGATAATACTAGGGTTATACCTGAAGGGATTTTAGATGATTTCATGGTTACTTTAGCCTCATGGGAGTACCCCATAGATTTTCTTGTCATTCATTCAAAGGATCCTGCCAGAGGCCATCCTGTTATTTTGGGAAGACCTTGGCTAGCCATAGCCAATGCATTTATTGGCTATAGAGAAGGAGAAATGACCATCTCAAATGGTATCTCTATCCATAAGCCCACCATTTACCCTCCATCTCAACCTATTATCGAGAATCTTTGGTGGCTTGAATGTCCATACAAGAACAAAGGATGAGAAGAACCCATATTGCCTAGTGACCATGCATGGGCACTTTAGGAGCATAGAACAAAACATGTGCTAAACCAATTCATTTATGCTATTATATGTGTGGATTTTCCACGGTCTTTCCCCCAATTTGAGTACATGTTTGGGGAAGAATTTCAAGAACAATTAGACCCATCTATTTTGTCTTCGACATCTTTTATTTTTGAAATAGATGTCTGCCATGTCTTATACTATGCCCTACAAGATTAGTCTAGGGAAAGTTTTACATATAAACTCTGGGCTAGATACAGACCAACAAAAATAGTTAGTAGATATCCTTAAAGAGCAATCAAGAGCATTTTCTTGGGAATACACTGACAGGAAGGGTATACACCTTGACACATGCATCCATCACATATATACCCAGGGGGAAGTGACACCTGTTAGGCAACCCCAGAGAAGGATGAACCCAACACTCAAAGACATAGTCAAGGAGGAGATTCAAAAGTTTCTAATGTCATATTTATCTATCCCATCTCCGATAGTAAGTGGGTATCCCCGCTTGTAGTGGTTCCAAATAAGGTGACCGGGAAATGGAGAATCTGTGTTGATTTCTGGGAACTCAACAAGGCCACTTTGAAAGACTACTTTCCTCTCTCTTTCATTGCCCAAGTTCTAGATACCTTGTCTGGAAAGAAGTATTTCTCCTTTCTAGATGGGTACAGTGGGTACTATCAGATTATTATAGAACCCAAGGACTAGGACAAGACTACCGTTACCTGTCCTTGGGGCACCTATGCCTATAGGGCCTTACCATTTGGATTGTGTAATGCTCCTACCACATTTCAACGAGCAGTATTAGGGATATTTTCCGATCTTATTAATGATTGTGTGGAGGTCTACATGGATGACTTCATAGTCTATGGAAACACTTACTAGGAATCCTTAGACAACTTAGAAAAAGTCCTCATCATATGCCAACAAATGAACCTATCCCTAAGTCATGAAAAATGCAAAATGTTGTTAACTGAAGGAGTGGTTCTAGGACATCATCTTTCATCTGAAGGAATAAAATTCGATCCTGCAAATATTGAGGTCATTATTAGACTTCCACCCCCCAAGACTCAGAAAGAGGTGAGAAGCTTTCTTGGACATGCCAGATATTAGCGGTGGTTTATTGAAAATTTTACAAAGATTGTTGCACCTATGTTTGGATTATTGATAAAAGATGTTGATTTTGTTTGGACTGAGCAGTGTCAAACTGCTTTCGAAACCATGAAAGCTAAGTTGTCTATGGCACTAGTTCTTAGAAGGCCCAATTGGACTCTCCCATTTCATATATCCACTGATGCCTCTGACACAACAATAGGATGGGTATTAGGAAAGAAATAAGACCAACATTCCTATGCCATTTATTTTGTAAGTAAGAACTTGTCCCCTGGCAAGTTAAACTACACAGTCACTAAGAAAAAGTTCTTGGTAGTTTTTCATGCTATTAGCAAGTTTCGTCATTACATTACAGGTTATGAAGTATTTGTACACATCGATCATTCCTCCATTAGGTTCCTCATGAACAAACCTATAACTAATGGCTGAGTGACTAGGCGGCTCTTGTTATTGCAAGAATTTAATATTACCATGCTTGACCGACCTGGGAAAGATAATGTAGTAGCTGAATTTATTTCCTGAATAAAAAATGAGGATGATGATATCCCTGTAGATGATAGTTTCCCAGATGAGCACCAATTTTCCCTTTATTTCAATACCCCATGGTTTGTGGATATGGAAAAGTATCTAGCCGCTAGGAAGTTACCGTCTCATTTGTCACCTCATGAAAATCAGAAAATTATTACACAAAGTGCTAATTACTCTTGGGTTGGTCATGATTGTTTTTGCACAGGTCCTGATTTGATTATTCGTAGATGTGTCCAAGAGGACGAGGTACCTGATATACTACAAATTTGTCATGATGGACCATGTGGTGGCCATTTCTCTGATAAACACACAACATATAAGGTATTACATTCAGGTTACTATTGGCCCAACATTTTCAAAGATGTTGCCAAGTATATGAGAAGTTGTGATAGTTGCCAAAGGATAGGAAGACCTACATCATCTGAAGAAATTCTTTTGCAGGACCAAGTTATGATAGAACCCTTTGAAAAATGGGCCCTCGACTTTGTAGGACCAATTTCACCCATGTCCCATAGGAAGAACTATATTTTGGTTTGTATGGACTATGTCACCAAATGGGTAGAGGCAAAATCCCTATTCAGGGAAACAAAGAAGTTTGTTGTCAAATTTATATATGAATACATATTTACCCGCTTCAATGTCCCTCATGAAATTTTTACCCACCAAGGAACTCAATTTACTTCCAAGATGATGAAAGAGCTAACAGAGAAATATGGGATTAAACACCGTAAATCTTCTCCATACCACCCACAAGCCAATGGTCAGGTAGAATCCACAAACATGGTTCTGGAAGCCATATTGACCAAGACCATTCAGTTACATCACCAGGATTGGGCTGATAGGCTCCTACAGGCTTTGTGGGCATATCAGACTACCTGGAGAAATACCACTGGACATACCCCTTATGAGCTAGTATACGAGAAACAAGTACTTTTACCTATAGAATTCCAAGTAAGGACCTTCTATATTTCTGCAGAGTTAGGATTGAACTTGGATGAGGCTCAAAAGAAACGATCCCTACAACTAAATGAGTTGGATGAAATAAGGAAAGATGCCATCCAACAGATGATATTAGTCCAAAACCAGAGGAGCAAGTGGCATGACAAGTTTATTAAGAAGAAGCACTTCCATCCTAGTGATTGGGCCCTATTGTTTGATTCTCGATTCAAAACCTTCAAAGGCAAACTTACCACCCGTTGGTTGGGCCCTTATGAAATAGACATTGTATATGACAATGGAGCTATAAAAATTAAAACAATTGACAATGGACAAGTCTCCTTTGTGGTAAATGGACACCGACTTAAATTTTATCATAAGCCCATTTCCAGAGAAGATTTTCTACAGGTCATGACAGTTGACAAGGCATTGGCCTTAGTAGATGGGGAAGTCCCCCCTTATTCTTGAATTTTTTTTTGAGTTTCCTACTTTATATATGTGAATAGTTTTTTCATTTTGTTAATAAGGAAATTCTAGATATTTCTGTAAGTAATTATTTCACCGGGAGTACACAGTTTCAAAGTTCTTTCTTTAAAAAATTGTTATACTTGAATTATGTGTCTGTTAAAGCATCAAATGAATATTGACTTACTGTAGTTAGTCGTATTTTTGGAAACATTCTCATTTTTTAAGGCATTCTAAAGCAGTTTCTCTTGAAACTGTTCACCACTATATAAGGAAGTGATACCGTAACTATCAAGCCTAGAGGGTCTCTCGTACAGTTTTTCCAAGAAACCTGAGAAAGTAAGTCAAGTGTCTTTATCAAAGAGTAACAAGGCGATCTAATTAGCATCTAGTCATGGAAACACCATAATAATTACAAAAGAAGAAAGTAAGTTGAGCTTAGAGATACCTTTCTGTTCTTTCTCAATGGTACCATACACTACACACTAAATAGCTTGATTATATCATATCTTTAGATAGACCACGTCTGCTTAAGTACCCCTTACATCGGGACAATCACTAATAATATAACGGAAAGTCATCCTCTAACATAGATACCATTCCAATTAAAAAGAAAAAGAAAGAAAAAGTTGTTTCAGATCTATTCCCCCATCTTTTTGCATAAGCAATCTTATACTAAAATATTAAAGGATGGAGGGCCAGTCTCTGAGGGTTTAAGAAGCTAACCCGCCGGGATACTGAATAGATCTGCTGGTAGCGGGTACCAGCCTCTGGTATGACTAGGTAAACACGTCGGAGTATTGAATAGGATTGGTGGCAGTGGGGCATTCTACTTAGTGAGGATGATGATCTGACAAAAATAAATAATAAATCTAAACTTGTCTTGATGTACGACATTACTTGCAGACAAAGTTGACATGGAGTATGTGTGGTTAAGATAAGGTTAATGAATCTCATAAACTTGCCATTGGGAAATGAATCTAAGACTATATTGAAACTCTCTTTCCTACCTCTTCTTATCTATATATAGGATCTCTTATCCTATAGGTGGGGCCATATTCTAACTGTCTCGTCAGACCAAGCTGTGAAATTTTATCTTTACACTTGACATACTATAAATCTTCGGCTATTGGGGAATACTGACTAGTTTCTTATACTTTTGATTGTGAGGTGTCATAATAATTAGGTGTGGGGGAGGGGTTCATGAGATGACAAATGATCATTGCCTAGAGAAGTAGATATTTGCAAGAATTTTTGTATTATTTTTATGATATAGGTTATTATATTGATAGTCATGTTATTTTTGAAATGATTAGCTTCCGCGTGCTATAAATTACTGAACACATACTTAATAGACCACTCTTTATCAGTTTATTGTTCATTACAAGATGCATATTGTAGGTTTGACAATACATTTTATGCTTGCTTTAACTTGTTCATTATAGGTTTTTGACATTATATGTCAGATGCAAGAAGATTGTGTGAGAAAGGAGCATCTTGCCTCTACTCATTAACTATTGTGATTGTCAAAAACACTTCAAAGTTGCAGGCTATCCATTATAAGAGGTGAAAATGCACTTAACATAGAAGTACCAGATGAAGTACCATATGAGGTACTGAATGAGGTTCCATATGAGATGTCGTTTGAAGTGTTGAACGAAGTGTCATACACACCAATAACTGTCCTAGATTCTAGGTAACCAGAACTCAATCATTCAATTGAATTGGTTTTAGGCATTGATTAAAGATGCTTCATATGCTTATGATCAAATGTCCAAGTCAACAGACTTGGACATTGATCTAACCACGCACTACTACATTTCCCCAAAGATTTCCATCGAATTCGAAATTCCCACACATGGCAGCTCACGCGCACATGTGGGAAACGTACTCCACCATAAGAGAATCCAAAATTGGGTTGGGAACTCTATCCTCTCACTTTCCCTTGCCATTTTCTCTGCCCAACATTAAGGAATCAGGCCCAACCTCTACCAATTCATCCCCTATTCAAATCACACTCAAACCATGCCCAATTTGTGCCATCTCTTGGCCTTTTCGCACCCTTGCTTGGTTAAATTCGCCTCTGTCACAATGCCCAGGAGATACAAACCCTCCTCCTATGTAGACTTGTTTTCCATTCTCGAATTTGTACAATGTAGGGAAGTGTTTTTGCGCGCCGGATGGGGGCCATTTCTGTCTATCTTGCAAGGCCACGATGACAACTCTCTATGCAATTTGCAGTTAGTTTTGATGGTAAGACAACACATGTAGGGTCTCTTATCTTTGAAGTCACAGAATAATCCATTGTTGTTGCAAAAACGCTCCCAAGATTGGGATATAGATGGTTCAAAAAACACCAATTGATGCGCTCAAGTTACAATGAGGTGTTTAAGCCCGAATTTGAGAGCATTTCAGAAGCAATATGACAGCCTCAGGAAAGTGTTTTTGCACGCTGGCTGGGGGCCATTTCTGTCTAGCTTGTAGGGCCACGATGACAACCTCTATATGCAATTTGTAGTTGGTTTTGATGGTAAGAAAACACATGCAGGGTCTCTTATCTTTGAAGTCACAGAATAATCCATTGTTGCTGCAACAAAGCTCCCAAGAATGGGAGATAGATGGTTCAAAAACCACCAATTGTTGCACTCAAGTTACAGCGGGGTGTTTAAGCCCGAATTCGAGAGCATTTCAGGAGTAGAAGGGTATGCTAAGGAGTGGATAAAGGTAGAATTGGTCAATCCCCTCACCTTCATCACAAGGTTAATTACATGTGAATGTAGATACTCTACTTTCAAAGCTTGTCATTTTAGATTGTTGGCTCATTTTCTGTTCAACAAAACCTTAAACTTACCCTTATATTTTCTCAAAAGATTGGAGAAGATGTCCTCTCAAGTGAGGAAAAATGTGACTAATCCCCACAACAGTCTCTTCCACCATGGCTTGATCAAGATCCTTGTTCTAGCCGAGTTAGAGAAACAGGGGAAAAATTGGGATGCCTTTATATACCAATTTTCAAACCCTTACTTGACAGTTAAGACCGGAAAAAAACCACTTAGCCTAAAAAATATCTCTCCATCCAAGCCTCACTCTCCAAGAACTCCAAACTCCCTTTCACAAACCCTCTCTTTGCCGGAACAATACCAAAATCTTGTTGATATCCCTACTTCTTCATCGGGTAAAAACACCAAGAACAAAGACCAAAAGAAGCCTATTGTTGACCCCCCAATGCCTTCACTCTCTCTTGATCCCACACCTAAAAATATCCAAGAAGTAATGCAACAATACTTTCCCATCATTCCTACAAACAAGAGGGGATCCAATTGATTTGCTAAAGGACCCTTTCAGAAGAGTACTCGAAACACAAGAATCAAACCTTATGCAAAACCTCCACCTGCTTTGGATTCGATCCAAGTATCCTCCAACCTTGAGAGCCCTCATAAGAAACTTAGGGAAGTCTCTGCAAATGGATTAGAGCCACTAAGGAAAACAAAATCGGAACCTACCTCATCTTACTGATCTCCCATCACTCCTACTTCACCCATTCCCAATCTAGATTCTAAAATTGATAGATTGTCCACATCCCTCGAAGGATCTAAGACTTCCTCAAAGATCACCAATTATGTCCCAACCATAGAACAACTACAAAAATAAAATCATCAGCTTCTCCAATAGTTGGAAGAGAGGAAGACAATAGATGTACACCTTCATCATGACAATGCGGTTCTTCAGGCAAAGGTCAAATCCCTTCAGCGGCTGGTTGATGAAATGACTAAATCTATCCACAGCCTCAAAGCACAATTAAATAAACACAAGAGGCACAAGGCTAATCCTACACAACAAGAAGGAGAGGCTTCCAAAGATGATCCTCCTCATCAACCCTAGTTCCGAGGGGTAACTTCTTTTTGTTTGCAGTGGGACTTGCAAAATCGTAAGTGTGAGGGTAATGTTGGGCCTGAGATATGATCACTTTCATGATGGTTATTATACATTTTTGCTACATGTACATATGAGTTTTTCATCTTTTAAAGGAGAGTTTTGAAGAATTTCATGATAAAATGGTATGATCGCCATAAGGTACATGTAATTCATGTTTAATGATTGAATTAAGTATAATTCATCATGTTTTATGGTTTCCAAGAGCTAATTCACATTTTTTTGGTGTTACAGGGAAAAAACACACTATGTTTCTAGTTTCAACACTTGATCTGACACTCTATCCGACACTCGTTCCAGCACTCTGTATTGCACAGAAATGGAAGGCGAGTTGGCGATTATGGAATTGGCGGCCAATGTTGGGAGAATTGGGAACATGGGTTTCGTTTGTCCTTATCGCCTCCAGCTAATGAGCTCTAGACAAATCAGTGTTATAGGATAAATTGGTATATGTGGACACTAACAGATCTCCCTAGATCCACCTAGATCTAGAACAAAACAGGACAAGACATGATGCTTCCCCTAAGTTACAATCATTGAATTTGTCATTGAAGAAGGAATAAGTGACATACCTTTAGATATCGCTTCCTTATGTCTTTGTTGTCCCTACTTTTCTTTGGTAGCCTTGTGATATAAGATATACAACGACACAAATCGACCAAGGTGAAAGCAACAATAATACATTCAATGAAGACCTAAACATGTGATCAAGGAGTCATGTAATAAAATAAGAGTGATTTTATGGGAAAGGGACA
>JZKD02S0068641.1:67853-83232 GCA_000966675.3 Picea glauca
TCTAGGAACTACTCTATAACCTCCAATCACTATCAACTTGAACATGGTATACCCTCTGATCGCTATGACTCCTGAAACAATTGCCCCCAGTGAACATAGTGTGACCTCAAACACACTAAAAGATGAATACATTATGGTTCTAAACATAGAAACATCATAATAGATTGACCCTTATAATACACTATGCCTCTTAACCCCTATAACCTTGATCTTTTAATTCACACTTTTTATTTATTTAAATTATTATTATGATGCATTTATAAAAGTATGAGGTTAATTAATATATCATTTATGGTCAACAATATCTTTGGCATTAAAATAATAGAGTATTTCATGTAGCTTTATCAAAACATTAGCCCTCAAAGATCAATTCGAATATCTTAAAATGTGATTGTTGTGTAAAAATCGAGAGAGGTTTTTGTGAAGGGGCATGTTCCCAAAAAAAACCTCTTTTGGTTTCATCAAATTCATCTCCAGCTGTTCTGTAACCTCTCTTGAAGAAAAAGACTAAAACAGGTAAAAATAGCAGAGTATTTCCTGTAGCTTTACCAGAAAATTATCCCTCAAATATCAATTCAAATCTCTTAAAATGTGATTGTTGTGTAAAAACTCAGAGAGGTTTTTGTGAAGGGGCATGTTCCCAACAAAAAACTCTTTTGGTTTCAACAAATTCCTATCCAACTTTTATGTAACCTATCTTGAAGATAAAGACTATACCATGTAAAAAATAGAGTATTTCCTGTAACTTTTCTAGTTTTGCAAAACAATAGCCTTTGTCATAAGAAAACACTGCTTCAGCTTTGATGATCTGGTGTTTTATCTTGTTATAGGTCTTATAGAATACTGATCAATTTATTTTCCTTTTAGGTTCCTATTGGACAATCTCATCGTCATCCCCTTCGTCAAACTGGTTTACAATCAAAGCATCTTCATAATCCTCCTGTGTCACATGTAGAGGAGATGATTTAGAATCATTCAAATGAATCGCAGGGTATTCTTCTATATCATCTTCATCCTCCTCCTTATCTACTGCATTATTCTGAAAAGGAGGCAAAACCTTTTGGTCATCTTTGTTTTTTCTTTCTCTTGGTAAGATTTGAGGTACATTGTTTGGCCTCCTAAACTGATTTGGATTTCTGTAACCACTCTCCTGTGCAGGTCTATTGGGTTGTTTTTGTTCCATATTCAACCTTTCCATTTCAGATGTCATATTTTTCATCATCTTAGCCATTTCATATGTTTGTTGGACTGTGTGTTAGGGTTTAAAGATTGCATGAGCCAGTTGCAGGGCTTCTGTAATTCTCTCAAAGAAGACATAACTAAATTCTTAATTAAGACTTGATGAAACAGACTGCTCTTTGCATTGGTGGAGAGTGACTGCACTCTCTTTGACATCTTTGTCAATCTTTTGAGTAGAAAGTAAGGCAAATTTAAGAGAGAATCACCATTTAGATGCATTAATATCCTAATGTGGTAGATATAGACTAGTGAAAATCTACCTTCAGAGGTGATATACCTGTGGATAACGATCAGAGCAGTGTGCCATTCAGGTCTAATCTAGCTGTGAGGAACTCCCCTTCTCCAATTCGGATTTTGCTTATCTAGAAGCAGGAATTGATTGACAAACTCTGTAACCACATGCTCTTTCTTCCACCATCTTTCTCCTCCAACCACCAATCTGCTAGCTTTAACAATTGTCTTTTTTTTCACCAGCATCAACATCTTTCCAATCTCCACCTCGTGACCATCAAAGTTCAGTGAAAATTCCATGGAGACCTGCTCATCGTAACCTTGAAAAGTGGTAAGGGATTCAAACCACCAGACATCTCTGAACCTTTGAGCCATCTGACAATAAGATTCAAGGAGTTCAGCACCCTCGGGTTCTAATTTGACTACATGTCCGCTTCTCTTAGGCACCATCAAAACACAATGCTATAACTAGCACGATTCAGATTCTGAATTTTCCACCTACAATCTGTTAGTATATAACTGTTCTTCTGAGAAAATACCTGTGCCTAAAATTCAGCAAAATCAGACATAGAATGACAGGTTCAATATAGTGATCATTCAGAATTGGATGATTTGAAATGATTCCTTTGTGGGTACAGAGCAATCTGATCATGTAATGGTTTGAATCACAAAATGATTCCAAAGCTATTGTGGGATACATGTGAACTCTCAAACCACGATCCATGTCATCATAATGAAATCTGGGTGACAGGCACATATCAAGGCATGATTATCTTTGCACTATGGGAATAAGGCTATTCCCGTAGTGCTATTAATGACTTAGCATAATTTTGAATTTTCAATATTCAAATAGGCATATGAAGTGACACATCTTGTAAAACCATGTCTTAACTCTCCAAATTTAAGGAAATTATTCAAAAAGCTAAAAATTTGAAACATAACAAACTAAAAACAAAGATTAAAATCAAATGAAAGAAAGCAATGAAGTGCAAGTAGGGAGGGTTTAGGGTTAGATTTTCTCACTAAATCAAAAGAAAAATTAGAGACTAACACTGGATTCTTTTGGGGGATGATGCTCTCCCCATGAAGCATCAAGAACAAATAGACCATTGTTCCTTTTCCTTTGTGCATCCATGCAATGCAACCTGCAAATTTTTTTCTCTGCAAACATTCACATTTTTCTGTGTTGTGCCTAGTCCATTGGGTTATGGAGTTAGTCAATATCATTCAAACTTGGCCCAAACTTCTGTAACTTTTCTCCTCATTTGAAGGAAAAACTACCCCTGCCAATAGTGTTTTATATGCATTGGGCATGGAGTCTTTATTTCAAAACTGAAACCAAATTTTATGTTGCAAACTAACAGACTGGAAATAATATCATACTTGATGGTGAGCTTATTCTTCTATCTATTCCTACTTCTAACCAATAAAAATTGGTTCATCATGTGACATCATGCTTCCAATGAAGCCATGATAACATCAAACCATTTACCAAAGCTCTTTCAACGCAAATAGAAATTAGAGAAGAATTATTTATGTGTAACAAAATTTTAATTTGTAATACATACCTACAACCCTCATTTGATTTAATTCCAAAAATAGCAAGGTTGGAATCTTCTGAGAAACATAAATCCACATAAATGGCTACAGGATCATAGAAAGAAGTAGATTGATAATTGAAAATGGTTACCTCTATTTGTTGCTCGATACTTCCATATACTAGTTCTGACTTTACATGACCAATGGGCAGAATGTTCTCATAAACCTGTTGATCAAATATAACATTTCCATATGATGCCTCATATATCTGTTCTTGATGAGCAACCTCTTGATTTTCCTCCTTAATCACATGTAACAAGATATCATAGGAATCCAATTGAAGGAGTTGAGGAAAAACGTCCTCTTCAACTATTTTTTCATTCAGATTTAAGACAACAGGTGCATTAGAAACAAAATCTAATGCATTCACAACTATGTAGTCATCTTTCCTATTATCAATTAGATTTGGAAAATCTTCCTCAACAACATGATTTTCATTCTTGCAATCAGAAGAAATATTTCCTTTCTGCTAAATATGCTTATCAAATTCATCACAACAATTTTCAAAAAGACTTTCAATTGAAAAATCTTCTTTACAAAATATATTGAAAGCATTATGAAAACTTGCCAATGAGTTAATACTTGAAGATGGAAGAGATCTGCACCAGTCAAGGGCTACTCCCTTCAATGAGTATCTGAAAATCTTGATCTTGACATCCTCATGCACAATTAGACGTTCATGAATAAATTCATGAAAATCTAGCAGATGCTCAGCCAAAACCTCCCAATCTCCGCCTTTAAATGTAGTAAGGGTACCTTCTCATTCATCTCTGCTAGGAATTGGGTTTGGAAAACTAATGACATCTGGAAAATCATAAAAATAAAACCTTTGAGCCAAAATGGATTCCATGCTTGGATCCAGTGGAGTCACCTATTAATCTTTAGACAGTGGAGTCGCCATGGTGAAAGATCTGTAGTCATGTATCTGTCCCCTTCCTATTCACCATCAAGAAGTAAATCTTATCGTTGTCATTCTCCCAGGGATAAATACTTCGTTTCTTTGTCCCCGACAGTGGCGCCAAAAGATGTTAGTCCCTAAAGTTTCACTTGACTGTGAGAGGGCAAGCTAGGGCATCATCGAGTTATTGCAAAAGTGTTTTGAGGGTTTTTATGGTTTGGATTTTGAATAAGGTGGTTGAAAACTAGCTCAAGGTAATAAAATAAATGAGAAAATCAGAATAAGAACATAAAATATCCCATTGACTGGTTAAAAGGTAGTCACATAGATGGATTAAACAAATAAGGAAAATAGAAAATGAATTTTTCAATTTGTCAACTTCACACAAATTATTATCTCAAAATATCATTAAGAAATAAAACCATCAACCTGAAATCAAAACTTGAAAATAATCACCACGACAAATTCTTTACTGTATTAATCAATAATCAAGAAAACGAATGCATTGCAGTTTGAATAATGAGATCAAGCATGAAGAAAGAAAACATAGTAGAAAAGAGTGTCTAAACATCCATATGCCTTTTCCATTAAGTGTCAAATAGAATAATAATGCCTTACAAGGATTTTCAGAATAAGTCCTTTGGATCTCCCATTTTTCCACCCTCCACTTCTCATTCTACAGAGTTTATATAGAAACAATACATAATTTTCAAGATCCAAAAGAAATGGATCTGAAAACCTCCTCATATATATTTAGTTTATTGTTTCAAATAATCAAGGAGAATATCCAATCTGATCTCCAATTCTAATTGATGAGGTGGATTGTCAACTGTTGTCCATGAGATTTTTCAGGAAAACAAATCTGGTAAATTCCTGAAAAATAGGGTCCAACAATCTCTTCGTATCTCTTAAATGGTGATAGTTGTGTAAAAAATGAGAGAGGTTTTTGTGAAGGGACTCATTCCCATAAAAAACCTCTTTTGGTTTCATCAAATGCATCTCCAGCTATTCTTCAAACTCTCTTGAAGAAAAATACTAAAACAGGTAAAAATAACAGAGTATTTCCTGTAGCTTTATCAGAAAATTAGCCCTCAAAGATCAATTCGAATCTCTTAAAATGTGATTTTTGCGTAAAAACCAAGAGAGGTTTTTGTGAAGGGGAATGTTACAAACAAAAACCTCTTTTTGTTTCATCAAATTCATCTCCATCTGTTCTGCAACCGCTCTTGAAGAAAAAGACTAAAACAAGTAAAAATAACAGAGTATTTCCTGTAGTTTTATCAGAAAATTAGCCCTCAAAGATCAATTCAAATATCTTAAAATGTGATTGTTGTGTAAAAATCGAGAGTGGTTTTTGTGAAGGGGAATTTTCCCAAAAAAAACCTTTTTTGGTTTCAACAAATTCCTCTTCAACTGTTCTGTAACCTCTCTTGAATATAAAGACTATAACAGGTAAAAAACAGAGTATTTCTTGTAGCTTTTCTAGTTCTGCAAAATAATAGCCTTTGTCATTAGAAAACACTACTTAATATTTGATGATCTAGTGTTTTCTCTTGTTATATGTCTTACATAATACTAAGAAATGTATTTTCCTTTGAGGTTCCTATTGGACGATCTCATCTTCATCTCCTTCCTCAAACTGGTTTGCAATCAAAGCATCTTCATAATCTCGTTGTGTCACATGTAGAGGAGATGATTCAAAATCATTCAAATGAAATACAGATTCTTCTTCTGTATCATATTCATCCTCCTCCTTATCTATTGCATTATTCTCAAAAGGAGGCAAAACCTTTTGGTCATCTTCGTTTTTTCTTTCTCTCGGTAAGATTTGAGGTACATTGTTTGGCCTCCTAAACTGATTTGGATTTCTGTAACCACTCTCTTGTGCAGGTCTACTAGGTTGTTTTTGTTCTATCTTTAACCTTTCCATTTCAGATGTCATAGTTTTCATCATCTTAGCCATTTCATCTGTTTGTTGGATTGTGTGTTAAGGTTTAAAGATTTCATGAGCCAGCTGCAGGGCTTCTGTAATTCTCTCAGAGTAGACATAACTAAAGTCTTAGTTAAGACTTGATGAAACAGATTGCTCTGCACTGTCTTTGACATCTTTTTCAAGATTTTGAGTGGAAAGTCAGGCATATTTAAGGGATAATTGCCATTTAGATGCATTAATATCCTAATGTGGTAGATATAGACTAGAGAAAATATACCTTCGCAAGTGATATACCTATGGATAATGATCAGAGAAGTGTGCCATTCAGGTCTAATACAGCTGGGAGGAACTCCCCTTCTCTAATTCTGATTTTTCTTATCTGGAAGCAAGAATTGATTGACAAACTCTATAACCACATGCTCTTTCTTCCACCATCTTTCTCCTCCAACCACCAATCTGCAAGCTTTAGCAATTAACTGTTTTTTCACCAGCATCAGCATCTTCCTGATCTCCACCTCGTGACCATCAAAGTTTAGTGAAAACTCCATGGAGACCCTCTCATCGTAACCTTGAAAAGTGGTAAGGAATTCAAACCACCAGACATCTCTGAACCTTTGATCCATATGAGGATAAGCTTTGAGGAGTTCAGCACCCTCGGGTTCTAATCTGACTACATGTCTGCTTCTCTTAGGCCCCATCAAAACACAATGCTATAACTAGCACGATTCTGATTCTGAATTTTCCACCTGCAATCTGTTAGTATATAACTGTTCTTCTGAGCAAATAACTGCATCTAAAATTCAGCAAAATTAGACATAGAATGACAGGTTCAATATAATGATCATTGAGAATTGGATGATTTGAAATGAGTCCTTTGCGGATACAGTGAAATCTGATCATGTAACAGTTTGAATCACAAAATGATTCCAAATCTATTGTGGGATACATGCGAACTCTCAAACCACGATCTGTGTCATCGTAACGAAATCTGGGTGATAAGCACATATCAAGGCATGATTATCTTTGCGCTACAGGAATAAGGCTATTCCCATAGTGCTATTAATGACTTACCATAATTTTGAATTTGCAAGATTCAAATAGGCATATGAAGTGACACATCTTGTAAAACCATGTCTTAACTCCCCAAATTTAAGGAAATTATTCAAAAAGCTAAAAATGTGAAACATAACAAACTGAAAACAAAGATTAAAATCAAATGAAAGCAAACAATGAAGTGTAGGTAGGGAGGGTTTAGGATTAGAGTTTCTCACTAAATCAAAATCAAAATTAGAGACTAACACAAGCACAAACTGAAAAAATTTCAACGTTGGCCCCATTTTGTGGCAATATTTTCAATTACACGCACCTTTCAATCTAGTCAAAGTTGATCTATTAATGTCTCTTGTTACTATGGGGTTATAAAGCCTCATGATCCCAATGACCACATGCCTCCAACCTTCTGATATAATGATCGTTGGGTGACAACATTTATGAAGGGTGACGACTAAGACTACGATTTAGGGTTTAGATGATGAATTGACGATGGAAGAAAGTGGGCATGTGATTCAAATTTGAGTCCATAAACCCTCCCATATCGTTAAGAATATGTAGATAGAGCTATGTAGATTGAGAATTGGATTTTTTCAATTAGTGGGTGACAGAAAAAATAAACAACTCATACAAAAGCCAAGAACAGTGTCGCAACTATAGCAATTGTGTCACAAAATCTCTTAAAGTCACATATATATAGATCAAATAGTCAACTATCCATTAACATTGACCAATGAGATACGCAAAATGTTTGTCGATATTGCCACGAAAGTTTGTTGCTATTGGGACGAAAATCCCGACTAGATTTTAAAAAAAATGAATCGTGGATATTGCAACGAAATTTCATGGAAATATCGATGAAAATCCCACCCTGTTTAAAAAAAAGATGAAACTAGTGCAAGTGTGGAAAAATTTCATGGAATAATCCACCCATATGTAGTAGTGATCCCAAACCAATGATGTCACTACCATTAAAATCAAACACATTCTATGACAAATTTTCATGTATTAAAACAATAGGTTGGATCAATCTTCTTATATATCTTAAGACCCAGTCCCCCCCATATAGAACTCCCCTCCATTAGAGCCAAATATTATTAGCTTTACAAAAACCCAACAAAAAATACCCCGAGAGCCCTCCCCTCCATATAATTACCTTACAGAACCCCAACACAAAATAATTTATGCACTAATATTATGTTTTCCACAAGACTCTCCCAAGACACTATGATTGTGACATTTCTCCACTTGATTGTTCTAATTTGATACTAGGTCTCCCATGCCAACAACAATGTAGGGATCTCTATGATGATAAAATTAATACATATACCCTCTTCAAATATGGAAAAGAATATAAATTAACCATTTCTACTATTTCTCTTTCTCATCCTAGTACATTTCAACAACTTAAAACATGCATAAATGTATATCTTTACATGTTCTTCCTCCAATGGCTAAAACCATACCACTTGTCTCACAATCCCTTCTCCCACTCGGCCTCAAAACCGTAAATTCACTAGTTGTTCATCCTACAAACCAAAGCAAGGACGCAACTTCTAATAAAGTCACACATTATGTGATAGATTGTCATATATTAAAACATCATGTTGGATCCTGACATCCTTTTCACAAATTCACTAGTTGTTCATCCTCCAAACCAATCAAAGACATCACTTCCAATAAAGTCACACATTCTGTGACATATTGTCACGTCTTAAAACATCATGTTGGATCAATATGTTTATACACCCCCCATAGAGACCTCCCCTCCAACATTATTGCCAACTCGAACCTTTCCTCCATTCCCTACCAGCCACTAAAGGCACTTTCCAAATATGTGAAATTCCAGGATCATGGACTTCCAAACTATTGATCCCCACTTGAACTGTTTGATAGGTCTCAAATCCATTTCTCCACTGAGCATTGGGGGATATGCAAATATATGAAAATTTATGCAACTTATATGCAAATATATGCAACTTTATGCAACTTATATGCAACTATATGCAACTTTATGCAACAATGCAACTTATGCAACAATGCAACTATATGCAACTATATCGCAACCATATGCAACTATATTGCAACAATTTTGTATGCAACTATATGCAACTATGAAACATGCAACTTATGCAACTTAAGAAACTTTATGGAACTTATGCAACTTTACACAACTTTATGCAACATGCAACTTTATGCAACAATGCAACTTATCCAACTATGGAACTATATGCAACTTATGAAACTATGCAACTATATGCGACTTATGAAATTATATGCAACTATATGACAATTTTGTATTCAACTATATGAAAATATGGAACTAGAAGTAACTTTATGAAAAAATGCAACTTATGCAACTATATGCGACTTATGAAACTATATGCAACTATGTGACAATTTTGTATGCAACTATATGAAAATATGGAACTATATGCAACTTTGAAACTATATGGAACTATAAGCAACTTTATGCAAAAATGAAACTTATGCAACTTATGCAACTATATGCAATTATATGCAACTTTATGCAACTATATTGCAACTATATGCAACTATATGCAGCTATGCAACTATATGCAACTTATGCAACTATATGCAACAATGCAACTATATGCAACTATACGCAAATATGTAACTTATCCAACTATATTAAACTTTATGCAACTATATGAAACTTTATGCAACAATGCAACTTATGTAACTATATGCAACTAGAGCCACAAACAATGCCTCAAAGTACCACACAGAAATGCCAGAGAGGTATCCTTGGACTCAATAGGATATTTTGAGCATTGGGTGTGGGTCTTGGGTCCTTCGACAACATCAAGAGAGGAAACCCCCTCCTTCCATCCCATTGTCTCCTCTGAGGTTCAATGCCTTCACATTCTTTCATATATAAGACCACAACCCTTTCCTTTCTAGTTTGTACAACTCTATCAAAACCATTACACCCTATGCATACAATGGATTCAACAACAACTCACTCACCTTGTCATATCTGTAACACCCAACCCCAACATTCTTGCCAACTTGAACCTTTCCTCCATTCCCCACTAGCCACTAAAGGTTCTTTCCAAATATGTGAAATTCCAGGATCATGGATTTCCAAACTATCAATCCCCACTCAAACTCTTTGATGGGTCTCAAACCCAGTTCTCCACTAAGAATCAAGGGATATACAAATATTTGCAAATTTATGCAACTTATATGAAACTATATGCAACTTTATGCAACAATGAAACTTATAATTGTGACGGATAAGTGTGACAATTTCAACTTTATGCAACTTATGCAACTAAATGCGACTATATGCAACTGTGTTGGTACCAAAAACGTATATTGGCACAATAACTTATCTTCTTGTTTTAACAAGTGTAGGTACCACCAAATAGGTATCTGTCGGATCTATATTCCTTGAGTGATGATCAATATATACTAAGAGAGGTTGAAAGTGAGACGTGTTGTACTATATCTACCAGTTCTATATCAACTAGGCTGGAAAAGGTAAGGAAAATATTTCGTATACGCATGCAATTTTTTATTGCCAATGGAGGGTCGTGTAATTATGATGTTGAGAGCATAGTTGACATTGATTTTCCCTTGAGGTATAAACATCTAGTGCAACAATGGGCACCTAAGGAGCTACCTGAAGTGGACAAAGATTTCTTCATCAGTGGGAGGATGTATCGCATTGCTCCTTCATCCTTACATGGATTGGGATTATTTTCCATGGATGGAATAAAGGTCGGCTATGGCACTGTAACTAAATTGATGGAGTCTGTCGGACCATTATAAAAATACAATCACTAGTTGATGTTGGTCCGATATACACAAAGTATGTGAAGATACATAATTGCCACAAACTATATACAAATACTAGATAGCAATCAAAATAAAGGGGGAACTATGTATATTGATGGAAAGCCAAAAGCTACTGGAAACATTGCGAGCTTTATAAATAGTACATGACCAGTGGAAACAACTAAGAAACCAAATTGCATATTTGAGGGAGGCGAAGGAAATCGTATATTTGTATGTGCAACAAAAACAATAGTTCCAGGTGAAGAGTTGTTGATCGATTACAACTTAAATCGGATAGATGGAGGGGGTGCCACTATGGGGGTAAATATCTTACATACCATTCAACTTAAACTTTGATCAATCATTATTACAATTTATCGCTGCAATATTTCAAATTTTTACTGCATAAATTTTTTACAATTACTTTCATAACTCTTGTTGATTAATTTATTGTGTCAACATCTATCCAGGGTGATCGTGGAAAGGAACCCACTTTGCCTTAGCAGGTAAATGTTAAATACAGTAAATACTTATGACTACAACAACTAAATTTCAGAAATTTCATTAATTTTTTTTTTCTGATATTACTATAATATTTCATTTTCTTAATGTTATAGGTGAATTTCATAACTTTTATGGATTGATTTATTGTGTCAACATCTGCCCAGGGTGACTGTGGTAGAAAACCACCCACTACATCTATCCAGGGTGACCATGGAAAGGCACCCACTGTGCCCCGGCAAGTAAATGTTAAATACAGTAAAAACCTATGACTATAACAACTAAATTTCTGAAATTTCATTATTTTTTTTTTAATATTACTCCAATATTTCATTTTTTAAATGTTACAGATGAATTTCATAACTTTTGTTGATTGATTTATTGTGTCAACTTCTATCCAGGGTGACCGTTTCCAAAAACCACCCACTACATTTGTCTAGGGCGACCGTGGAAAGGAACCCGCAGTGCCTCACCAGGTAAATGTTAAATACAGTAACAAATTATGACTACAACAACTAAATTTCTAAAATTTTGTTATTGTTTTTCTGATATTAGTGTAATATTTCATTTTTGTAATGTTATAGGTGAATTTCGTAACTTTTGTTGATTGATTTATTGTATCAACATCTGTCCAGGGTGACCGTGTCTGAAAATCACTCACTACATCTGTCTAGGGTGACTGTGGAAAGGCACCCGCAATGCCTCACCAAGTAAATGTTAAATACAATAACAACTTATGACTACAACAACTAAATTTCTCAATTGTTAAAGTTCATCTCATCAATTTTATCCATCAATGTATTGTGGCATGGTCAACATGGGAAGGCTCCCACAGAGGATATTGGTGAGGATGAAATATTTTATTCGAATGACCCAATGACAAGTTTAACAAAGGCCTTGAATAAGGCTAACATAGAATATCTAGGTTTTCTTAGCAAAAGACCCTTGACACACGAGGACATGGAAAGAATTGTAGAGCTACAAAATACAATAACTAATTTTGGGGTAAGTGACATCTTCACATATTTTTATCAGCTATGACAATTTCATATCCATTTTTTTGTTTTATATTTTGTATATGATCTGATAAAGTAAAGTTTTCCATTTGTAGGAGTTTTTAAACCCCGTGCGTGTGGAACCTGTCGATCCGGCAACTGCTATAGGTAGTAGTGATGGTCCAATGAAAAAAAAAGGTTGACATAACAAAGTAAAAGTGAGGCTTTTTGAGCCGCCTGAGGTTCCCCTCGAATCCATCGATGAGCGAAATGATTTTGACTAGCATGACACATCGGAGCATGATGAGCCGGAGCCTGGGACTCCACATGACTCTAGAGAGGAACATACTGTAGATGGAAAAGATACTATTATGCAGAGAAGAACGAATTAAAAGAACTTGATCAATAGATGTCACCTTTCTGGTGGATGATGCATGTGTTCCGATCAAGATTCAGAAGATTGCAGGTAACTGTTAATTAATTGACTTATTTTTTTCATGAAATTGAAATAGACATTTGTTGAGATTATTATAAATTAATGGATAACACATTTCTGTAGGAAACAATGTTTTCTATAGAAACTTAAATGATAAAGCATTAGAGTTGTTTGGCCCAACCATTCACACATGGTGGAATGGCCAATATAGAAAAAAGAAAGATGATTTAATAGATCACATGGTAAACTTGTTCGCCAACACTTTCAACAAGAAAGTGGTTACAAAGTTAGCTGGCGAGAATTTAAAATATACCAGGGCCCAATATAGGGAGAAATTGCAAATAGAACTTAAGCACGAGCTCCCTACCATGGTTCCCGAGAAAGAGTGGAAGGCGCTAACTAGAGGATGCAAAGGAGAATTTTTTTTAAAAACAAGGAAGACAACCACAAGCTGGTCAAGCAAGGTACAACACATGTCATATTATCAGTGAAATATGATTGTTTATGTTTTTCTTTCCTATTTTAAGTAATAATTCCGATATCTAATTTTTTTCAAAAATTCCATATGTAGGCTACTAGACACCTCCAAAGAAACCAAGGCTAGAGTAGAAAAACACGACCATCATAAACTATGCTAGGGTGGCTACGGAAAACTAAAAGCCTGAATAGTAAGATTTAAATAATTAACTGTGGTTAATATTTATTTAACAGTAGCGAACAAATATATGTTTTTGTTATTGGTATTTTTAATGGTGTTATGCATTGTAGTTAAATATGTTCGACACTAGTGCCAACGAGGAGCAGGGATGATTTTAGGGGCTAAATTTCGCTCATGGGCTAATTTTCCATGGTTTTTCCCAAAAAAAGATTCCCTATTCTAAAAATGATTCGCCCAAATTCTATAGGATAAAATTATTTTACCTTAAAAATCGCCAAAATTTTATACAAATTATATAAAATCCTTAGAAATTTGAATAATTTTACAAAAATATCGCCAAACATTTATAGTTGTCATATGAAAGATTAGTAAGATTCGCCAAGGTTTCTACATTTTAAAATGAATTTACATCCTTAAAATCATCTCTGACGAGGAGGACCTAAAGCTTGGTTAAAAGCATGGTTTTAAAAGTGTGATTGAATATAGAAAAAGCTTGGGCTAGATGCCTATCTCCCTAGCCACACAAGTAAATCAAATAAATAAGGAAATCATGGTAGCATGCTTGTAAAGTCTATTCATATTTTATTAAATCACCCTTAACTAAGAATTTATGTTTGTTTTCAAGCAACAATGCTACTGCAGTAGTGAATCCAATGGTATTCAACAAACACCATGTCATACAAGGGTGCACATGTCTAGTGATAGTGTAGAGAAGAGTACCCATTTTGGTATGTATGCTTTAGAATTAGAAATATTTACTGTGATTGTAGATATTTATTTCCTGACTTATACTTATATATTATCTTCTCAAAATTGAAGAGCATGTAGCGCAAGAGGGTGAAATGCGAGAGAAACCAAGTGGACAAGAAATTAACAAACCAACTATCACAACTACACAAACAGATAAAGAGCAATAGTGTAATGTTAATCAAAATAATGAATTAGTTATTTCAATTATATTTCAACATATTGATATGATATTTTTGTTGTTCCAGTTCATGACCCTGAACAAATGTCAGCTAACACTTCTCAGCGACATACCAAAACTATGGTACATGAGCGCACACAAACAATAGAAGGACAAGGCACACAGAATACAATGTCCTTGGATGATTATGATACCCCAATTGTCAATTTTCTGAATGTAAAAAAACATAAATCAAAGAAAAATTAGATGTATAAATTCATGAATTGTATTTGGATCTTTATCAATGTTTATATGTTCATATGTTTTGATTACTATCCTAGTTATGCATGAATGTCTATATGTTTTCTATATAAAGAAAATCATTTGTTGGGTATGGGGAATTGAGAGCGACGCGAGGGGGGGGAGGGGCCATATGAGCTTCCACCTTCACGTGGTTGGCCCTGTTCAGTAGAGAATAACCTATTCTCAAAACAAAGAGAAGCTCATTAAGGTATGTGACAAATTAATTTTCTTCTAGAGTATTTTACATAACTAAATGCATGCTTATTTGCTTATTAATTATTTACTCATATAAAAAAATTGTCTTTTATGATTCATGCAGGTCTTCATGATGGAAATGAATCTCTTGGACAACTCTTATCAAGTTGTATGGGATAATGGATCTGGCAAAAGGACAATGAAAAGGTAAGGGTTTTGACGTGTTTTTAAAAGTAGGCTTTATACTAGTAAAAGTTCACAATCCTCATGAATACATAGATATTGATATATATGCCAAGTTCCATTTGGTGTTTTTATGGTCTAATTAATTTGTTATTGTCAAGTTATTTGACAAATTTAATGTGCAGATATTGCATATATGCCAAGATCCATGTGGTTTTTTTATTGTCTAATTTATTTTTCCAATTTAATGTGTAGGTGGTTGTACAGTACATCGAGTGTACACTCTTTACCTAGCTCAAATTTTAACCATAAATCAAGAACCCTAAAGAGGAATTTTAAATATAATTTTCGTTTACTTGTAGTTTTTTTATAAAGAAGTATAACTATTTTAGAGAACCCCCATATACAAAGTCTTTATCCATATCCTCATTGTGGAAAATAAATTAG